>APFE030761782.1:0-34942 GCA_000404065.3 Pinus taeda | reverse complement strand
AAAGAATTAATCAATTAAAACTAAAATAATTAATAAATGAGGTACAAAATAAATAAAATAAATTAAACTTATTTGTTCATGATTAAAATAATTAAACCTGAACTAATAATGAATAATTAAATAATTAATTAAACCCTTTTTTATAAAACTTTTATAAAATAAGAAATCATGTGTCGACCCTTATAAAATTACGGTTTTTGGTTTATTTATATCCAGGCGCATGGCTCCTTCTCTCAATAATCTTTCATTCATATTCTATCTCGGTTGGGATCCCGGTTGGGATTCAAAACGTTGGCAGAAAATCGTTCTTACTGTGGATACTCCGGTGACTAATTCAGAAATAACAAACCACAGAGGTCTCAAATCCATATTCTATCTATCTGATTTGTCTTGATGATGGACCCCCTTTGGGGTTTGAAACGTCGGCAGAATGAACTAGAAACTATGGATAATCCGGATCATGTTTAAATTTGTAAATGATGTTATCAATAAAATTAAATAGTTATAGATAGTTCATTATTTTTGAGGAAGTTTTCTTAGAGTTTAAAAATACCTTATTAGAAGTTAGCTATAGCTTAGAAGGCCTTCACATGTGTTGTGAAGAGATACATAGGATAAATTTTGACTAAAGGAAATAAGGGGTACAGTAAGATCAATGTATAGCACCTACTTAACTCACCAAGAATATACCCAAACCATCAAGATGACACTTCTATGAGCAAAATTATGAAACACCATGGAACAACTCATATTAAAACTTACAACCAAAGCATCAAGAGTTAGAACAAAGTGTTTAAGTGAACACAATAAAAATAGTACACATCGGACATAATATCATATACACATGGATCATACACATCCAGCTAAAAGTGGTAGCTAAAGGAACCTCTTCCTACACATAGTGTCCTAGATGGTTAAGACAAGGCGTGATCAAACCAATGATACATACATGAAATACATATAGATGTGTATACCTTAGATGGAAAATGATCAATGTGACAGGAATCATAGAGGTTGTGATCACAATCTATTAATTTTAGTTAATAATGATATGTTATATTCTTAGCACAGTTACTTCAATGTTCCTTAAGGAGCCCAATAACAATTTCAATTTAGATTTCCAGTAGAAATCACATTAACCATTAATCACATTAACAATAAAAATAGATAGAACATAAAAAATATGTAGAAGACAAGCCAAGACAAGAGGACAACAGATTTGGTGGATGCTAGAGAAAAACTCCAATGTTGGGAAAACCCTTTGATCAATTCTTCTTATTATTATATCAAAAGTTCAGTAGAGAGAGTACAGAAGTTACATTGACTTTCCCAATTCAAAGTCAAAACAACCCTATCAATTTATGCAGTCAAACTTCAGCCCTAACCAAAAATTCAATGTTGGTCAAATCAATAATAAATCATCCTCAAAATAGCTCGGTCTTCCCCATTCAAACTCGACCTAGTCAGGAGATCAAAATCAACCTAAAAGAGCTCGGTCAAACTCGGTGAAAGGAGAGAGAAAAACTGTTATAAGTTTATGCAGTCAAATCGTAGTCAACCATCATAATAACCCATCCAAATGTTGATAAAGGAAATAGAACATCCCTTGAATCTCATAATAAATGGAGGCATATACACATGAGGTGATCCTGTAATTTTATCTCGTGTATATGGAAAAGCTATCAGATGTTATTAAGAAGAGGAAGGTCATGTGATTAGTTTCAACTCGACGCAAATGTAAACCCACTTTGAACGTGTTAGTGTCGGTATCTTCATCCCTCCATCAGAGATCAAATTCTCTTGTTGCATTGCATATTAGGTGTCCCGCCTAGTCAGCTGCATTCCATTAGGAGCATGGAAAATCTGACAGTAGTGGTTTGTTGTACATTTTCCCTCATGTCCTTTAACTACTGGCTCATGTTTATTCATCAAGATCATCTACATTCACCTTTTGTCTTTAAATTTGCAAAAGTCAGTTCTAGGGTTTCATTGTCATTAGGTCTAGGGTTTCATTAGGGTTTCAAAATGTCCAATAATAGTCAGCAGGCACATGAGGAGGTTCCAGTATCAATAAATTTCATAATCAAGTGCTCAGAGATGTATTTTTCCTCAAAACTCTGTTTTGAGGAAAAACAGAGTATTAGGTTTTATTGTATAAATTCATGTAATTTCATTTCCTTCATATGTAAATCACTTCACCTACAACCCTGGTCACTTTCTCTAGTTTCAATAGCTCCAATCCCCTACAAAGCAAACAAAACACAAGTCATTCAGTTCATCACAAGCTCAAATAAAGTCAAAAGTTCAAAAAATAGAGTTAAAAAATAAAGTCATATTCCAAACATTGTAAAAGTGGTTTTTTATGAAACCAAAATTAAAAGATCTTGGTTTAAATGATTTCTCTCAATTGAAAGGCTCATTTTCATTCAAAGACAAAGTGTGAGCAAAGCAAGGCCATGTGTGAGCAAACAAGAGAAACTTGGAGAAAACTGTGTAAACTCAGAGACGCAGCGCACTGGGTGAGTGGCGCGGCGCACATAACAGGCATGACGCATAGGGGCGTGATTTCCAGTGCAAATTTGAATGGGCGCGGTGCACATAAAAGGTGCGACGTTGGGCTTCAGACGTGGCACATAAAGCTTCCAAGCCCAGTTTCTTCAAAAACTTCCTCAAAACGCCAAAATTGCCCAAAACCTCTAGTGAACAACTAAGTTAAGTTCTCCTCTTGGCTAGTGAAAGAGTTTGTTATAAAGTTTATGATGGATTGTGTAATGAAAATAAAACCCTACCTTCTTGCCATTTCCCAAGAAACTGTTGTCTAGGGTTTGCAATGTTGTTTTGGCTGGCAAGTTAATTCTGCCATTTTCACTCCTTCACTCATTTTCTCACATTATTCCCCCATTCCCTAATTCCCATATTCCCAAAATCATCTACCCCTTTTTCCCAATTTCCATTTCCTAAATCCTAAATATAAGACCCCAAGTGTTGTCCCTAAAACTCCCCTATCACTCCCTAATCCCATGTTACCCTAACTAAACCCTGTCCTAACAGTCCTAAAATCCCTCATTTCTCCCTCCCTCTATAGCCCCTCATATTACTTTTCCCTTGGTGGCAGAAAATCAAGACACACCATAATTTTCCTATTCCTCATCAAGAAAACTCACTTACTAGCAAAAATGGAGTTTGATCCTTCATATGATCATGAAGAGGAGACACACTGTGACTCTCCTACAGAGGTACATGCACCCAGGAGGCCTCATAGAGGTGGCAAACATATTCGAGAGGAACCTACTACCCTTGCTGAGCTACAGGCCTGCCCTCTCACCATCACTTGTTTCCAACACCAGTCCTACTATGAATTTTGTGAGATGGTTGCTAGAATTCAGTTTGACCATGAGTTGGCCCGCTTGTTTGTGCTTCATTTACATGATGGTCAAGCCACTCTAGCTGGTGTAACATTCACTTTAACACCGGAATCTCTTTAACTAGCAACCTGTATTCCTAAAATTGGAGAGCAATTGAACAAGATGCAACAAATTGGAAGGAAACATTATGAACCATACATCAAGCCTGGTTATTTGAGACAACTCAGGAGAGTTTTTCCTTTTCGGTACTTGAAATATTCTTATGCTCCTTTGATGAAAGTGATAATGAAGTATTTCAACGGTGAGGGCCGGTTTTCTTGCTTATATGCCTACCATATCAGGTTGCTGATGCATTTTACCAGGGTGAGGATGATGAATCTCCCCTACTTCATGTGCCGAAATATCAAGAAGATGACTACTCTAGTACAACACTAGACTCCTCAGCAGTAGTTCAATAGTATATATCATTTTGCTCTCAATAAAATTGTGGTCATCCATTAGCTTGGTTTGCAGGGCATCACTTGGGAGGACTTCATTTCTCGTGAGTTTTTCACAGCTCCTTAGGGACCTCTAGAGGCTTTGCATGAGACAGGTGAACCTTCATATCATCATTAGGGTCATGAGACACAAACCGCTAGTATGCCAGTGTTGATCACCTATAGAAGGGCACTAGACAGTTATTTGCAGCAGCAAAGCGAGTATTATCTCCACCCGGGGTGGAAGGGGTCTCGCTATCTTCATCAGCACAATAGGTTCAGGACAAAGGCAAGAGGCCATTACAGGAGGAGGGACCATCAGGTGAGCGGGAGATTTATTTCATTCTCATTGAGGGTGATGATACTGATATGGGCCCGCAAAGCACAAATATCAAAGAAGTCATCCAAGAGCAGCAGGTGGACATCAATGCCTTGTCCCTCAACTTGGAAAGGGCTAAGTGGATAATAAAGTACCTGGAGCAAAGAAATAAGTAGCTTGAGGATCAGCAAGCGATTATGGAGTTGCAAAATATTCGAGAAAACTGCCAAGATGCCCAAAGGAGGAAGGTGAAATTCACATCGCTTGAGAAAGAGATCAATTCCGATCAGGAAACATGGCTTGAAAGAGTTAATATCCACTTAGAGAGGTTGTTGGAGAAGGCCAACAAGGAGAAGACATTTTTGAGACATATGGAATATCATTACATGGCGAGAAACAAAGTCTGCAAGGCGAGAATCAGGAGCTTAAAAGCAAAATTGAAGAAGGCATCGAGGAGGAGAAAGGAGCATGATAGAATTCAGATCTTGGTTGAGGCTTCCTTGGCCCAACATAACACTTTACGGAGAAGAATCAGCCCAAATTTCAAAAATTTGGGTTACTTTTTGCATTTTTTAAATTTTTGGGCTAAAACACATAAATTTCTGCCCTATGCACACGCCACCTGGCACTCACTTTTGATGGGAGCCTCCAAATGACAAAAAGTTAGAATTTTTGGATTTGGCATGAAAAAATATTCTTTCCTACCAATGGCCAAGAAATTTTGACAGGTTTTGAGCCCTCAAAAAGGTCAAAAACACTCAAAAAATGACCTTATTGCCCCTATTTTGACACACAGGAAGCAGTGTTGGGAGAATTTATTTTGGAGGGGAAAATGGAGGCCAAATTCACAAATTCCACTTGGGTTCGAAAGTAGATAGGTATTCCTTTCCAACAAGCACACTTCGAGAAAATTTGGACACCAGGAAGGCCTCCAAAAGTGGCTGCAAAAAGGTGCTATGCATAGGGAAATCAGCGCGGTGCATTGGGTAAATTTTGCTTAGTTTGACCAAGAATACTCTGTTTTTCGCCTAACTTCTTGACAATTTGACTTTTCTCCTTCTTAATGTCAAAATTATGTTGTAATTTAATGTAAATGGATGGATATTGATGTAAATATGTCAAATTTTCACTCATGGAGGTAGATTCATCTATCAAAAAGTTGTTTTCAACTGAATGAATCAGTTCCCTAGTTTCTAGAGGCATGTTGTTCCACTGCCTAATTTTTAGTTCTCAGTTTAGAATTTGTTGGAACAGCTCCTAAACTCATGAGATCGAACCCTAGAGGCTAGGATGAATTGTTGTTTGCCTATATCTTGTGATTTTTCAGTCATTAGCATGGTTGGACTTTTGAGAAAGCAAGGAGCTTCATTGTACACTCATATCATCATTTTGGCTAACGAATTGAGACCAGGTTTTGCATCACTCTTTGGGATTCATGTGGAATTTTGTTTTGGTACAGTGCTTTCCTCTATATTTGTGAATTTACTTATGTGCTATGTATGTCATTATCTATCTTATTTCTTCTTAACTAAATCAAACAAGAGTGAAGGTAGAATCCACTGAAATTGTAGTGCTCTACCTAAGGTTTGCTTTAGTTTCTTGATGTTTTCAATTGTTTGAAGAAGATCCATGGATTTTATTTCCCTTTTAAACTCCTCACCTGTCTAATCCCTCCATCTCATTCAATTTGAAGTGCAAAAATCAGTTTCCTACCTTGCCCCATTGAGATCTCTGCAAGACTGAGCCTCATTCCCTACAACCAAAATCTGCCTTTCCATTAGAACCAACAAAAACATCATTTTATTCAATCAAACTCATTGCACACATACCTAGCCTAAGATCAGTAGTTATATCAGTAATCTCAATCCCTTAGTGATCATATTTTTGTTGATATTGATAGGAGAGAGCCCTCTCCCGACCTGGTAGGGCTAGCTACCAGGTTAAGCATGGTTTGATGTTGTCCTGGATCCTACCTTTCTTAGCCCGAGGTAGATTTAGGCCCTAACATAGTGGCGACCATACTAGGAAAGAAATTGTTTGTTTGTTAGTGTCCTTCATTTTATAAACTACAGACGGAGCCTGAAGTTAGCCAGGTAGCCTTTGAAACACTCTTGCTTTGCATTAGCGAAAGTAGATGAATGCTGCTTTAGTCAATCTTTGGTCTAGTTTATGAATTGAACATATGGTTTCCTTAGTAAAATGTAATCAATTTTAGATCTGATTGTTGATGGTGGACCATGATCAGACACAGGAAGGTTGAAATCATTCATCTGGCGACTCCAGTGTTGAAGAATCCCAAGGTTCAACATTTTTATGGCAACTTAACTCTTCAAGAACCAGTAGCTTGAAGAATTTCTTGGTTAATTCATTGTTATCAAAATGGATTTGCTTGCTCGATGGTATGCTCCCATGAGCTGAGATCACATTCCAGGATTCCCAAATAAAATTCCTAAGGTAGATTGGCAAAGTAATTTGCCTATGTTTAAAGATGATAGTAGGAATGATGATGCTTTACATCTGGTTAGATTTCACATACATATTCGCAAGTTGAAGGTTGATTTTCCTGAAGACTGCTTGATGAAGATATTCATGGCCACTCTGGAAGGTGAAGCCCGATCTTGGTATGAAAGTTTGCTGCCTGCTTGTATTTACTGTTTAAAGGATTTTCATGCCATGTTCTTTGAAAGGTATAAAGAATCTTATCCATCATTAAATTTAGTTCAGAACTGTTGCAAACATGCTTATAGTTTTATTGAAAGCCTTGAGAAAGTTTATGACGATGATAACTTCATGGACGATGAGATCATGGAAGCTCTGTATGAAAATCAATTTCAGTAGCATAAAGAGAACTTAGAGGATACTCATCAAGATGCTCAGGAAACTTTGTAGTAGGATCAAGATCTTAGCACAGTGGAAAATGATGAAAGAGAAGGTTTTATTTCAGATCTTTCCATAGAAGAAGACTGTATGCAGGAAAGTCAAGTTTCAATTTCAGAATGTGGTAACGTCAAGTTGGCCAATTCAGATTTAGATTCAGATCATGATGATGAAGAGTACCTCGTTTTGAATCCCATGAAGGAGAGATGTGTTGTTGAGATCATCTAGAAAGAAGAAGATAGAGTTATTGACCCAAGTGTTCTCATTTCGTTAGAACAAAGCCTTCATGGGGAGGTAATCCAGTCATTTTATGAAAAACAAGATGAGACCTTTGTTCAAGTAAGTGAAAAATATTATTTCAATAACTCAATGGTAAATGATAATTTGGTTACCATGTCATATGAAGATGATAAACAATGTTTTCAAATTTCAGAAGACCAGAGAATTAAGGACTGTCATTCAGGTTTTTCATGTTTTGAAATGTTATTTCAAGAAGGCAATCACTGTTTGAGCAAAAGAAAACAAAAAGTATTATCTCCTTTGTCTGAAAATGAGATAGATCAACTCCTGAAAGGTCAAGTTACAACCAAAGCTAATGCAGATCTGCAGTATGCACATGGTCAAGAAAGTATTGGTGAAACTTCTTCCACTTTTGAAAATAATGATAGTCTTGAAATTAGCTTTATTGATCAGAAAAAAGATAATGTTTTCCTTGATGAAAATGATAAGACTGTCATGTTTGATAATATTGAAGATTTTTTTCTGTTTAAGAATGACCTAAACCATGAAATTGAGGAATGTGACTCTGAGAGACACAATAAGCCAGAATTCAAGTCAGTTACTATCAATCAACAACCCACTATTCTTTCAGATAAGAATAAAGGGAGTACTTGTATTTTTTCTGTTGGATCTTAAGACAAGAGAGTGCTTCAAGATTATCAAGATCCCTTTGGCATTCTTTTGCAAGCATGAGATAAGATAAATGTTGCTTGGTTCGTTAGCATAAGCCTTGGTTTCAGTTGTTATTGTGAATTGCCTATATGTACATCATTCTGCCTGCTCGGGGAAAATGAGAGTAGCATTTCAGTATGTAGCCATCTGATCGATTGGTTACATTGGAAGGCTCACTACACATGATCGTACATATTTCATCAGTAGGTAGGTGGTTGTCATCATGATTTGAATCTCTCAAATCTCGATGGTCTGCTGCCATTAAAAAGCTTTGTAGGTACTTGTTTCAGTTAAGTAAGTCTTGAGTCATATTTTGTTTTCGTCAGTTTTGAGTGTCTATTTTCAGCTGCTGAATGTCTCGTTTCAGCTGCTGAATGTCTAGTTTCAGCTTTTGAGTATCTTGTTTCAGTTTGAGTTAGTCTTACTCATTTCAATTATGAGTCTTGAGTCTTGAGTTTCGATGTTTTGTTGTCAAGATATTGGTTTTGTAATTGAGTCTTGAGTCTTGAGTTTCGATGTTTTGTTGTCAAGATATTGGTTTTGGTTTGTCGAAGTTATTGACTCCATAGCCCAATGGACGAAGGCACTGCCTGCTTTCCCAGAGATCTGTAGTTCTTGGTATCTCCAACGAGCTACCATCCCCATTGGAGCCAATGCTAGTGTTGGTATCTTCATCCCTCCGTCAGAGATCAAATTCTCTTGTTGCATTGCATGTTAAGTGTCCCTCCCAGTTAGCTGCATTCCATTAGGAGCATGGATCATCTGATGGTAATGGGTTGTTGTACATTTTCCCTCATGTCCTTTACGTGTTGACCCATGTTTATTCATCAAGATCATCTACAGTCACCTTTTGTCTTTAAATTTGTAAAAGTCAGTTCTAGGGTTTCATTGTCATTAGGTCTAGGGTTTCCTTAGGGTTTCATCAAAAAGGGTTTCAAAATGTCCAATAACAGTTAGTGGGCACATGAGGAGGTTCCAGTATCAAGAAATTTCATAATCAAGTGCTTAGAGATGTATTTTTCCTCAAAACTCTATTTTGAGGAAAAACAGAGTATTTTAGGTTTTATTGTATAAATTCATGTAATTTCATTTCCTTCATATGTAAATCACTTCACCTGCAACCCTGGTCACTTTCTCTAGCTTCAGTAGCTCTAATCCCCTGCAAAGAAAACAAAACACAAGTCATTCAATCCATCACAAGCTCAAATAAAGTCAAAAGTTCAAAAAACAGAGTTAAAAAATAAATTCATATTCCAAACATTGTAAAAGTGGGATTTTATGAAACCAAAAATTAAAATATTTTAGGTTTAAATGATTTCTTTCAATTGAAAGGCTCATTTCATTCAAAGACAAAGTGTGAGCAAAGCAAGGCCGTGTGTGAACAAACAAGAGAAACTTGGAGAAAACTGTGTAAACTCAGAGGCGTGGCACACTGGGTGAGTGGCGCGGCGCACATAGAAGGCGCAGCGCATAGGGCCACAATTTCCAGTGCAAAGTTGAATGGGCACAACGCACAGAAAGGGCGCGACGCGTTGGGATTGAGGTGTAGTGCATAGAGCTACCAAGCCAATTTTCTTCAAAAACTTCCTCAAAACGCCAAAATTGCCCAAAATCTCCAGTGAACAAGTAAGTTAAGTTCTCATCTTGGCTAGTGAAAGAGTTTGTTATAAAGTTTATGGTGGATTGTGTAAAGAAAATCAAACCCTACCTTCTTGCCATTTCCCAAGAAACTACTGTCTAGGGTTTGCATTGTTGTTTTGGCTGCCAAGTTCATTATGCCATTTTCACTCCTTCACTCATTTTCTCACCTTATTCCCCCATTCCCTAATTCCCATATTCCCAAAATCATCTACCCCTTTTTCCCAATTTCCATTTCCTAAATCCTAAATATAAAACCCTAAGTGTTGTCCCTAAAACTCCCCTATCACTCCCTAATCCCCTGTTACCCTAACTAAACCCTGTCCTAACAGTCCCAAAATCCCTCATTTCTCCATCCCTCTACATCCCCTCATATTACTTTTCCCTTGGTCGCAGAAAATCAAGACATACCATAAGTTTCCTATTCCTCATCAATAAAACTCACTTACTAGTAGAAATGGAGTCTGATCCTTCATATGATCATGAAGAGGAGACACACAATGACTCTCCTATAGAGGTACATGCACCTAGGAGGCCTCATAGAGGTGGAAAACATATTCGAGAGGAACCTACTACCCTTGCTGAGCTACAGGCCTGCTCTCTTGCCATCACTTGTTTCCAACACCAATCCTGCTAAGAATTTTGTGAGATGGTTTCTAGAATTTAGTTTCACCATGAGTTGGCCTGCTTGTTTGTGTTTTTTCTACATGATGGTCAAGCCACTCTAGCTGGTGTAACATTCACTTTAACACTGGAATCTATTTCACTAGCAACCAGTATTCCTAACATTAGAGAGCAATGGAACAAGAGGCAACAAATTGACAGGCAACATTATGAACCATACATCAAGTCCGGTTATTTGAGACAACTCAGGAGAGTTTTTCCTTTTTGGTACCTGAAATATTCTTATGCTCCTTTGATGAAATTGATAATGAAGTATTTCAGTTGTGAGGGCCATTTTTCCCGCTTATATGCCTACCATATCAGGTTGCTGATGCATTTTACCAAGGTGAGGATGATGAATCTCCCCTACTTCATGTGCCGAAATATTGAGAAGATGATCTCTCTAGTACAACACAAGACTCCTCAGCAGCAGTTCAATAGTATATATCATTTTTCTCTCATTAAAATTGTGGTCATCCATTAGCTTGGTTTGCAGGGCATCACTTGGGAGGACTTCATTTCTCATGAGTTTTTCATAGCTCCTCAAGGACCTCTAGAGGCTTTGCATGAGATAGGTGAACCTTCATATTAGCATGAGGGTCATGAGACACAGACCACTAGTATGCCAGTGTTGATCACCTCTCAGAAGGGCACTAGACGGTTATTTGCAGCAGCAAAGCGAGTATTATCTCCACTCGAGGTGGAAGGGGTCTCGCTACCTTCATCAACACAACAGGTTTAGGAAAAAGGCAACAGGCCATTACAGGAGGAGGGACCATTAGGTGAGCGGGAGACTGATTTCATTCTCATTGAGGGTGATGATACTGATATGGGCCCGCAAAGCACAAATCTCAAAGAAGTCATCCAAGAGAAACAAGCGGACATCAATGCCTTGTCCCTCATTTTGGAAAGGTCTAAGTGGATAATAAAGTTCCCGGAGCAAAGAAATAAGCAGCTTGAGGATCAGCAAGCAATAATGGAGTTGCAAAACATTCGGGAAAACTACCAAGCTACCCAAAGGAGGAAGGTGAAATTCACATCGCTTGAGCAAGAGATCAATGCCGATCGGGAATCATGGCTTGAAAGAGTTAATATCCACTTAGAGAGGTTGTTGGAGAAGACATTGTTGAGACATATGGCATATCATTACATGGCAAGAAACAAAGTCTGTAAGGCGAGAATCAGGAGCTTAAAGGTAAAATTGAAGAAGGCATCCAGGAGGCGAAAGGAGCATGATAGACTTCAGATCTTGGCTAAGGATTCCTTGGCCCAACATAGCACTTGATGGAGAAGAATCAGCTCAAATTTCAAAAAATTTGGGACACTTTTTGTATTTTTGAAATTTTTGGGCTAAAACACAGAAATTTCTGCCCTATGCACCGCGCCACTTGGTGCTCGCTTTTTATGGGAGCCTCAAAATGACAAAAACTCAGCATTTTTGGATTTTTCATGAAAATATATGCTTTCCTACCAATGGCCAAGAAATTTTGACAAGTTTTGAGCCCTCGAAAAGGTCAAAAACCCTCAAAAAATGACCTTACTGCCCCTATTTTGACACACAGGAAGCAGTGTTGGGAGAATTCAGGTTTGGAGGGGCCAATGGAGGAAAAATTCAAAAATTCCACTTGGGTTGGAAAGTAGATAGGCAGACCTTTCTAACAAGCACACTTTGAGCAAATTTGAACACCGGGAAGGCCTCCAAAAGTGGCTGAAAAATAGTGTTATGCATAGGGAAATCAGCACGGTGCATTGGGTAAATTTTGCTCAGTTTGACCAAGAATACTCTGTTTTTTGCCTAACTTCTTGACAATTTGACTTTTCTCCTTCTTAATGTTAAACTTATGATGTAATTTAATGTAAATGGATGGATCTTGACGTAAATATGTCAAATTTTCACTCATGGAGGTAGATTCATCTATCAAAAAGTTGTTTGCAACTGAATGAATCAGGTCCATAGTTTCTAGAGGCATGCTATTCCACTGCCTAATTTTTAGTTCTCATTTTAGAATTTGTTGGAACAACTCCTAAACTCATGAGCTTGACCCCTAGAGGCTAGGATGAGTTTTTGTTTGCCTATATCTTGTGATTTTTCAGTCATTAGCATGGTTGGACTTTTGAGAAAGCAAGGAGCTTCATTGTACACTCATATCATCATTTTGGCTAAGGAATTGAGACTAGGGTTTGCAGCACTCTTTGGGATTCATGTGGAATTTTGTTTTGGTACAATGCTTTCCTCTGTATTTATGAATTTAATTATGTGTTATGTATGTCATTATCTATCTTATTTCTTCCTAACTAAATCAAACAAGAGTGAAGGTAGAATCCACTGAAATTGCAGTGCTCTACCTAAGGTTTTCTTTAGTTTCTTGATGTTTTCAACAGTTTGAAGAGGATCCATGGCTTTTCTTGCCCTCTTCATCTCCTCACCTATATAACCTTCCATCTCATTTGATTTGAAGTGCCAAAATCAGTTGCCTACCTTGCCCCATTGAGATCTCTGCAAGACTGAGCCTCATTCCCTACACCCAAAATCCGCCTTTCCATTAGAACCAACAAAAACATCATTTTATTCAATCAAAATAATTGCACACATACCTAGCCTAAGATCAGTAGTTATATTAGTCATCTCAATCCCTTAGTGATCATATTTTTGCTGAGATTGACAGGAGAGAGCCCTCTCCCGACCTGATAGGGCTAACTACCAAATTTAGCATGGTTTGATGTTGTCCTGGATCCTACCTTTCTCAACCTAAGGTTGATTTAGGCTCTAACAGAACGCACCAAGGGGGATCTGAAGGACAGCACCCAGTGCTCTTGTGCGTACATGGTTAAACAAAATGGCCCCCTTTCATTTGCATGAAGTGTTCCTGGTACAAATCCATGTTAGAGTCGAGACCCTAAAAAGATGAAGTCTAAGTACACTGAATGTATTGTCTATAAACAACCTCTCTAACCACCTGACACAAACATACAATGATGTCATTTACATTGGAGCTGGTGTAAATCACTTGAATTGCGTTACAACTTTAATTGCTTCCCCACAAAAATGTGTCATGTTTCCTTGTTAATTATGATGCTTCAACCCTATTGGAGAAAAACCTCAAAATGTAAAAGGAATTTAAAGATGATGTAACTTTAGTAGTGCCCCACATTCACCCCTTAGCTCACCACTCATGGCTAATTTAAGGCTTTTTCAAGCATTGATGTGGATAATATCATTTTATTTTCTCTTACGTATATTATTCTACATTAACAAAATTGAGTTTAGCTGTTAAGGACTTAAGATTTAGGGGATTTCGGTGTCAGTGGTTAAGGGGTTAGCAGTTAAGGTGTTTAGGTGGTGAAGGGTTAGGGGTTAAGGTCACAGGTTAAGATGATAAGGAGTTATGGCTTAGGAGCTAGTTCATGGATTATAGGTTAGGGGTTATTAGTGTCTTAAGATTTAATGAGTCAAGGGGTTTATGGGTTATGATTTGTGAGTATAGGGATTAAAGGATTATGTATTAGGAGTTAAGGGGATAAGAAATTTAGTGGTTATGGGATAAGGGCTTATGGTTTGTGATAATTGGACTCCTAATCCCCTTATCACCACTTTTTGGGGTTCCCCTATCAATTTATCTTGCTACCTTCCCTCTAGGTCCCCTAGACCCTATGAAATTAAGTCCTAAGCCCATTTATCATTCTCTAATGCTAGGATTATAGATCTTAGTAAACCATGCTTTTACCTTCAATCAAATTCTACCATACATGCTACCCTTGTGTCCCCTTGCCACATTCAATACACCATAACATACCCCCCCACAACCCTTTTGGTCATGCCATTATGCTTTTCCTAATGTTATGAACCCCCAAATTTGGTCCTAATGCCCCTACAACTACACCCTTGGGCCCCTTTGGCTAAGGGATTAAACACATTAGGGGTTATGGGATGTGATAAGGGAGACCCTAATCCCCTTATCACAACTATAAATAGGTTCAGGAACACCATCAATATCTATAGGAGGTGTTGTGATGAAAGTAATAATGAATACAAGAGTTTTGGTCAATAAGACAGGGACCATCAAGATGTTAAACCATCCAATATAAAGATGGTTTTCAACGCTAGTGATCTAGTCACAAAAAAAATCCCATAAATTTTTTCTTTGGGACACCCCTAGGATTCAATAATTAATCCAAAGTGAGAGGATTCATTGGTAAGGTGACAATGGCAACAACCTTGAGTTGACGCAAAGTGACACTTTGTGAGCTTTGCACAACTAGGGTGTCGCTTTCATCATCAACAAGAGGCACGATTGACAAGTGGAAACATCTCACATTTAGGGCACTTGGTCACAAATATTTATGCATCTTTTTCCACCGAGGGTACCTTTCACATTTCCCAAGGCACAAATTACATATTTGGATGAATTTTGGATAACTTGTCACATTCCACTAGTTGCTTCATGCATGAAGAGGAGATCCCATCCTTTAAGAATATTTTGGAGGAGTTCATGGCATAGTTAAGGGTCACATCTATAAAAGAAGAACACCATAGCCAAGAATAAGAAATTGGCACTTGTATCACATGGTGTAAAGGAGAAGGACATAGGTGAAGAGTACTCCATTTAGAAACGTAAAAAAGCTCGTTTATGTCCTCTTTCCAAAGAAGAGGATATATCTTGTGACAAAAAGCCCAAATTGCAAACAAAGGAAGACTTGGGTAAGGGTTTACTTCTTTCACATGTTGAGAGACATTCATGTATTTTAAGGCATCACAAGGGAGAACTAGGTCAAAATGCTTGGAAATCAATAAATAAGAGTGTTGTGTGCCAAGGAGTGTCAGCGAATTCATTAAGGACGAAGTGTGTTAGGACAAGTTCAGAATAAGGATCACAGGAGGCAAGCTTATGGTTGTGATAAGATGTGTACAAAGTATTTTCAGACAAAGGGAGAATTTGGGTTGGGCACAAAATTGTTTTTTCAATGACTTGGTTGGATTTCCAAGTCTAAAAAAAAGTAAGGCTATCTATGAGGGCATGAAAGCTAGGGAGTGCCAAGGTATTCCAGGGAATGCTAGGAAGTACAAACACATGCTAGACAATTCCAAGGAATTTTAGGCATGCCAAGACATGCCAAGTACTAAGGCATGGCAAGAAGTTCCAGGCACTAGGGTGTGGTGCCAACACATGCTAGGGAGAGTTAGGGCCAAGTTCCAGGGAAACAAAAGGGAGTAGTAGTTTCAAATACATGGAAATGAATGAATAAGAGTGTGATAGAGAGTGTTAGCTAGCGAGTACGAGGTGTGATAAGTGTTAGGGAGTGATAGGGAGTTCCAAAGCATGTCGAAAAAGTGGGGGATGTTAACACATGCTACATAGCACCAAGGGATTATTAGGTGTACCAAATGTTATGGCATTTCAAGATGTAAAATTTGTTGCTTAGTTGTTTAATTTTATGACCATGGTTGGATGTGAGCCTTGTCTTCGTAACTTATTAAGTTGGATAAGCTGAAATTGTACATGAGTAGCATAATATTCATAGCTTCATTCAAGAGTAAAAGGCCTTCATTTTAAGCTTATACCTCCTTCATCATCCTTCACTGGCCATTCTCCATCATTCCCCTCATCAAAATCCTTTAATTTCCTTATTTTACAAAAAACCTTAGAAATCTGTTGCGCTTTTACCCTAGGTCTATGTTTTGACCTTTCCCCCCCTTTTCCTCACTATTTTTTAGAAATTCCACTTCTAGTATTTTCGTAACACCCATACCTATCCCCCATATTTTTCCCATAATTTTTCCCACCTCCCTTCCCTCTCATTCCCTTCCCCTAAGTTACTGCTCTTTCGCACTGGGCTTTTACCTAGTCACCATGTTCTCATCATATCTCTTAAAACTCAAACCCGTTTGCCATGAAATTTTTACAAGAGATGAATGTGGATGAAATGAAAACACCCACTCAATTTCAGCTCGAAATGATGCATGATTTTGGAGAAATGAGCCATCATCATATACAACCATTTTTGGATTTTCTCGAGATTTGTGACTCTAATTGGGCTGAATTTTTTTTTTGATATGAACTATGATTATATTAACTTTATGTAAAACTTTCAGCCCTTTTTGATTTACCGTTTAGTAGATAAAATACAATTGCTACAGGAGGGTTGGTGTGCTTTTGACTATGTTTTTATCATCATTTTCAAAAGATATTTATGTCCAAATGGAGATGAATTTTCGAAAACCAAATGAGGTGTTTGTTAACCATGGAACAAAGAAAAATACCCTCCTTCAGTGTTTTCACAAGTGTTTGGGTTAAAGAGATATGAGTTTGTCTTCCTTGTTTCTCTTTTCACTGCGCTTCTGGACAATTAGTTTTGGAATCATGTTTGAAGAGGCTAAAATTATGTTTTTTCATGGTTTAACGACTCCAAGGCATAGTGGAATTTTCCATGTTTCTTCACGAGTCTTCAACAACACTCAAAAACTCATTCAAGTCATCAAAATTTCAAGTCAACTATTTGTTGCGCGTCTACCAGGATTTGTTGCATTTCTGTACAACCAACTTCAAGCTTGGATTCTGAACAAATGGGAAAGTACTTTTGAAAATGGGAGGAGGCTTTTGTTCATAACATACCCAAAAAAAAAATACTCTCTCAGTTTTTACATAGAAGTTACTATCTTGGAGTTACAGGTGGCACATTGAGATCACCCATGTTTCACAATTTCGCTAGGCCATAATTGCTTATAGGGTTCTAGAACTTTTTGAAATTCAACTTGGTGGACCTCCAACTTGGAATGGTTGACATAAAATATATTTGGATAATGAAGTTTGAGTATTTTTCTATCATATCCCATGATTATATCTTCAGTTATCACATTTTTAGTTAGTTAAAAACCAAACCCTAGATAGTAGGATATGGGCAAATTTTGTAAATATTTTATCCATGCATGGTAGAGAGTGTGAGGGCCAAGTGCCAAGGAAACACAAGGGAGAACTCATTTCAAATGCATGGAAATTAATTGTCAGCGAGTTCTAGGTGTGTTAAGGAGGGAGTGAAAAGGTATACTAGCCAGTGCTAAGGGAGAACTAGGTCAAAATGCTTGGAAATGAACAAATAAGAGTGTTGTGTGCCAAGGAATGTTATAAGCGAATTCCAGGTGCTGCAAGGAAAAATTGTGTTAGGATAAGTTCAAAATAGAACTTGCAGGAGGCAAGCCTATGGTTGTGAGAAGGTGTGTACAAAGTAGTTTCAGACAAAGGGAGAATTTGGGTTGGGCACATCATTGTTTTGTCAATGACTTGGTTGGGTTCCCATGTCGTAAAAAAAGTAAGGCTATCTATGAGGGCATGACAGCTAGAGAGTGCCAAGGTGTTCCAGGGAATGCCAGGAAGTACTAACACATGCTGGATAGTTCAATGGCATCTTAGGCATGCCAAGACATGCCAAGTGCTATGGCATGCCGAGAAGTTCCAGGTGCCAGGGTGTGGCGCCAACACATGCTAGGGAGTGTTATGGCGAAGTTCCAGGGAAGCATAAGGGAGTAATAGTTTCAAATGCATGGAAATGTATGAATAAGAGTGTGACAGATAGTTTTAGCTAGCAAGTACGAAGTGTGCTAAGTGTCAGGGAATGCTAGGGGGTGCCAAATCATGCCAAGAAATGCAGGGGATGCTAACATGTGCTACATAGTGCCAAGGGATTATTAGGTGTGCCAACTGTTATGGCATGTCAAGATGTAAAACTTGTTGCTTAGTTGTTTAATTTTACGACCATGGTTGGATGTGAGCCTTGTCTTCGTCCTACTCATGGCAAGATGTTCTAGGTACAAAGATGTTCCAAGACATGCGAGGTGCCAAGGAATGTTAGTGTACTATTCCAAAGCATGTTAAGGTGTGCCATGAGTGTTGAGGAGTGCTAGGTCTCTGCCATTAATAGAATTGATAGAGCTTGATTATGTATTAAATAATGTAGTTCCTACACACACTAGTGGAACTTTATTTAAAGGAAATTTGCTAGATAATAAACCTAATAGAGATGAATCACGTGTTGACTCCTAGGAAAACTATATTCTTATGACTTGAGGGAAATGATACACATTAATTACTTCTTAGAAAATTGACTGACTATTATAACCACTATGACCTTGGACACATAATGAAAAAGACTCAACAACAATGGTTTTAAATCATTGTCTTTTGACAAAAAATATAGTAACAGGTACATAGCATCATCAAAAAATCATTGGAATGATCAATGATGACGAACCTTTTTTGACCGTCACCAAAAGTAACAAAAAAGAGTATTGGTGAGGGTCAATAAAATATCGTCACTAGAAGTGTCACCAAAGAGAGAATTAGTGATGGGCCTTTAACGACCCTCACCAAAAGTGTAACCAAAGAGAGAATTAGTGACGGGCCTTTAAAAAACCTCACCAAAAGTGTCATTGAAAATGGTTTGGTGACAAACCTTAAAGGACCATCACTATATACACTTACAACAACGATTTTTTAATGACTGTCACCATATGCGACATTGGTGACGGACCTTAAAGGTCCGTCACATGCATGAAGCGTCATCAAAAACTTATTGGAATGATCAATGATGACGGACATTTATTGACCATCACTAAAATTAACCAAAAATATCATTGGTGACAGTCAATAAAAGATCGTCACTAAAAGTGTCTCCAAAGAGAGAATTAGTGATGGGCCTTTAACAATTGTCACAAAAATCATCACCAAAGAGAGAATTAGTGACGGGCCTTTAATGACCCTCATCAAAAATGTCATTGAAAATGGATTTGGTGACAAACCTTAAAGGACCATCACCATATACACTTACAACAACGCTTTTTTAAAGACCATCACCATATGCGACATTGGTGACAGACCTTAAAGGTTCATCACAAGCATGACCCTCACCAATGACATTTTTTCTTGTATTGTATTGGTACAATAAAAACAATTGGTTGAAGAGCAATTGTAGACACATTTTCTGTTATACTCCATAACTTTGTTTTAACATGCTCATCTAACATATGTTTTTGATTGGTGTATTGATGTAAAGAGTAGTTTCTGCCTCCAATTCAGGGCTAAATGAAATTGAATTAACATTGAACATAGTTCTACTATGCTTAATGGATACAAGGATAAAAGAACTTGATTCAACGATTGAACAAATTTCAACATTTTGGAAGCAGGTGCGTCTAAGCATACAATTTTAGTGATATTTTTATCAATGATAATGAGTTGCATATTGTTACAGTGAAAGCACAGACTCCAGAGTGAAATGAGAGATCGAAAATAAGAAATCAAGTTACAAATGATTGAGAGATTATTTTACAAATTTCTCAATCTCTCGTTTACAATATATTTAGAGTACTAAATTGTATATGTTAAATAATAAATACATAAAATGCCTAAGGCAATATTGTTACAAAAAAAACACTATGGTAGAGAGAAACTAAAATATGCTATAATTTCATTCGCTTGGGGTATCTCAATTGGAAATGGCTGTTGAAATAAAGTCTCATTGAACCGGAAGTTTTGGGTTCATATCTTGTTCCATCCCTTGATCGGGGTGAGAAGTTGGACATGATGAAGATGTAGCCCTACCAAGATTACAAAAAGAAAAATCTGCTATAATTTCCAAGTAAGATTAATTACATAGGTCAATGAAAATTTTATCATAAAATCTCATTGTTCAAAATAAATAATATATTTATTATTCATAGCAATGACAGTGTGCTATAGAAAAGGGATCATTGATTTCAAATAGTACATATATCGTTCAACATCCATCAAAGAATCATTATCATAGACACACCATTGGAAACTATTAACATGTGTTATGGTAAATAATAAACTATTAGCTTGAAATGGAAAAACAAGTGGTTACAGAAACAATGCATGCAGGTGACCATGCATCACTGATGACAAAGAGCCAAAAAAATTATATGACATCATTGTTATAACATTTAGCATTAGAAGAACCACAATTTCCTTATATTATAGCTAAAATTGCAATTTTTTGTAAGATGATACACATCTTTTTTTATTTTTATTTTTTTCTAAATAAGACTGATTCTATTAAAGATACAAAAATAGTGTTACATGGAGGCACTGCCCTCTACAGAACCTGTCTCAGAGAATTTGCTAAGTGTTAGCAAATAGTGACTGAAAAAAGACTACCCACGAGGGGAAACCAGTCCAAAGAAGGTGTGAGCTGCCCACGCAGGGGAAACCAGCTTATAATGTCCATGTTTGAGAGAATTCCAACAAAAAAAAATACCAAAAAAGACCCCACTTAATAACAACCACAAATTAAAACAACTAATAAGACCAATGAAGACCTGATGACTAGGAACTTGGAAAAGAAACGAAGCCTACTAAGTGTTAGCAGGTGGCAGGGTTTCCTCCATGATGAGACACCCATAAGCATATGGGTCATTGTCAGCTTGCTGCTGGCCACTGGTCGTGGCATCCCACTACTCTTCGCCATCTGGATTGTTCGTCCCTTCTGCCTCCTTTCCATTACCACCTGGGGTGTTAATCGTCCTATTCAGTGCTTCCAAGTTGGAGCGAGCAGTGTCCATCTTGTTCCAAGAATCACCCTATGAGTTGTTCCGCTTTCTATCGCCCGTCCTATTCAGAATGATGCTAGCCGGTACTAAATTGCGTTGTGGCTCCTCCCTAAAGGCAACAGAGATGGTGGCGATGATACAGGGGCAGTCCAGGGTGCATCTAAATTGGAATTGGGTGGAGTAAGAGGGCTTCATTGTTAGCTCATAGTCAGATTGAGGGTGTTGGGTATCTTCCATATGCCTTTGGCCAACTCTCTAGGCCTGCCCTCTTCCATTGCGGGTGATGGTAAAGCGACCCCTGGTTTGAGCCGCATTTGAAGGTGAGGAGGAATCCGCTTGAGCAGAGTTAGATGGGGACAGTGAGGGAGGGTGGATTGCTCCCCTCGACTGCTGCCCCTACGGTTTCTCATTCTATGCCTGAGGCGGGGCATACTGGCTAGGTGAATATCAGTTCGCTGGGTGCTTGGAGGAGCTGGAGACGGGGTGGAGTGGCTTGAGAAGATAGGGGAGTGAGGAATACGAGTGCCTGAGGTGGAATTGAGGGTTGGAACAACAATTCTGTAACAACAGAGCAGGTTATGAGAGAAATGGGCATCGTAAATTAACTCAATGCAGCAAAGAAGTTGACATCTTCTTCCCGTGGCTATTCCGGAGCTCGACTGTGCTGCTGCCGGAAGGCAATTGTAGGTGAGAGGAGGTAGAATAGTGGGGGACGCGGAATATTCTCCATCTTAAGGTACAGAACTAGAAGTAGGTGGCCTTGGCTCTCTCCCTCATTAATGATTTTTGGCTTTCAGGCTTCATTAAATCACCATAAATTTTAGCGATGGGCATCTCATTAGTAGTGCGGGAGGCCATGTGGCCATACCACTTGCCCGCCCGGATGATCCTCGCTATGCAGTCTCCATTAATCACCCGCATTCGGGGGTAAGATGGTATGCATTACAAGAGGAAACAAAGAAAATTAGAAAACATAAATAAGATGCACATTTGTTAATTCATTAGATAATAAATTTGAAATTATATATAACTACAATGCAACACTATATAGCTTAGGAAATGAAAATCCATGTGCAAGAAAGCCAATTAACAGAAGTACACAACCTGCGAAAAAACACTTGTGCAAATATAATAAAAAAAAAGAATTCTAGAAGATTTGATATATGTGAAAAAAAAGAACACAAATGTCTCGATGCCCCTCAAGAAGCCCCCCCTTTTTTTTTACATAGAAGATTTCATTTAACATATATAGAAATCAAGCAATTGAGCTATTTGCAGATTTTTTTTCCCTAACACAAAACAATTTCACAATTTACTGGAAAATGAGAATTCAAGTTAATATTGTAACAATGAAAAGCAAAACACACATATGCATATAATATGATATAATGATTTTTTTTTGTAAATATACGACATGTTTGTGCAACTGAGATATTATGGTCCCATTAACAAAACAATGCACTAGGTTGTCATAAATTTTCGAAAGAAGAAGTTGCTCTAGTAAATATGCACATTGGTTTCCATATATATGTCCCAAAAAGAAAACAAAAAATAATTGAGTAGCATAGTCCAAGTAGCTAGTATCAATGAAACCACAATCTGCGTAGATTATATTTAAATCTCGAATTTTTTTTCCATGAATTGGAATGCATTTTAAGAAGAGGCAAAAAAAATAGGAAAGAGAAATGAGATACAAAATCTCTTAATTCATTGCACAATAAATTTGCAACTGTATATAACTAAATCAGAACACTATATAGCTTAGAAAACAAGAACAAAAAAAGTGATTATAAAATGAACACTACATGAAAAAACAATTATGCAAATAGGAAAATAAGGATGATTCAATTTATGGCAAAATAAACTAAAAATAGAGTTATCTCAATTTTCCTGTAGTGCCTTCTTTTAACACATAACATTTAATTGTGCATATATAGAAATGAACACATTGATACACATGCAATTGTTTTGTTTCCTTCTTTTTTATTTTTTTCCCCTAACAGAACACAGTTCCATAATTTACAACAAATGAGAAACCAAGTTAGTATTTTAAAAGTGGAGAGAAAAACATCAACATATATATAATATGGCATTCTAACTATTTTGGAGTTACATTATGTTACTGTGGAGCTAAGATCTAATATTCTTATTAACAAAAAACGAAACCATAGTCTCATAGAAATTTTTATATAACTGAAATATCATATTGCATATTGTGCATGTTGCTCTCTGTTTCCATTTGGAGTTAGGAAAGCTTACAGAAAAAGAGAAACAAGAACTAGTTATCAAAAAAAAAAAAAAAAAAAAATCTTGATTGAGATATTTCAAGTATAATCCAAAAATAACTCAACTAAATGTTTTTTGTGTTTTGTAATTCTACAACCTACAATAAAAGAAAAATTATTTATTAGTATTTCTGCAAGTATTTATCAATTATGAATTGGTTCCATACAAAAAATAATAAATGAAAAGAGCAACAATATCTTAACTACCAAAATGTATGAACTTGACGTCCAAAAAAAGGTTTTTATCTGTTGGTCACAACCCTTTTATCTGAGAAATAATGTTGCTAACTATTAAAGTAAAAAGGCCTTGAATACAAAGTTTTCTTAAATTGAAAATTGTATATGATATGATTTGCATGTATTCCTAAAAACTTGTCTCAACAATAAATGGGCAATGTTCTTTTAGCTGTGGCAACAACAACATACAATCAATTTTTCAATTCTTTGTTTCCAGTGTGCATTCAACACTGTGCTCATAGTTAAATGTTGTGCCATCTTTACAAATTGTGCATTTATCTGTGGTTGAATGAATGAGTTTTTTACATTTATTGCAAATTCGCTGAAAATGAGGAGAGAAAATATTTATGGCTTTCAACACTCCCTGGATCTGTGTGTGTGTGTGTGTTTTTGCCCCAAGGAAAATTGAATTGTTAGATCCAATATGTATTATTAAAATCGAAGATTTTGCGGATAAAACTAAAACTATTGTTACCTCAACAAAGAAGCCATTGGTAAATATGCCTATGTTCTTGACATTACAAAATACAATAAATGTGCTCTTTCACATTCATCATTCAATGGCTCAAGAATTTTTTTTGATCCAGAGCATAACTGTTGACTCTCTTTCACATTATTTTTGAACAAATAGAGTGGAGTCCTCTTTGATGTCAATTCATACTGTATTTTGAAAAAATTCTCTCTATGACTATTATTCAATAAAAACTGCAGTCAACCAAGCAACATATTTTTGGTTAAGCAGTCTATGCAAAAAAATAATGAGATAATTTCTACCTTGATAACAATGCAAAACAAAGATACAATAACATAGTTTCAAAGAAACTATTAGTTTTTTGTTCAAAATGCAAGTATAGTTATTCTAGAAATAGACTTACAATTGCATTGTCCTCAACAACTTCACCATCTTTTATATTGAGTTCTAGTTGTTTGTTATTTTGGTGGCAACCTATTATTATTTCTCCTATTGAACCAACTGCATATGCATCAGTTGAAACAACGAGATTATGTATTTTGGTATCTGGATTCTCATTTTCCACCATTTGTTCTTCCAATATTTGTTTGCTAGAGCTAGATGTTTCCATGATATTGTTTCAAAAGATTGGACCAATTGTTGCTAGAAAAATAAAATGCAAGTCATCAAGTAAGGGACAAGTGTACAAAGAACATTGAAAACAATGTGTACTCTACAATGATAAATTATATATACATGAATTATGTTTTTATAGTACTATTAGCCATTGGTTCGTGGCTATGTAATAAACGTGCATAAGTTACACTAAAGATTTTTTTTTTTTAGATTTCATTGGAAAATATACATATAATTCACTTCTAGAAATGTGCTATTAAGAATTACCATGGGCACTTTTTTTTAATCAAAAGCAGTTGCACAAGAAATAATGAAATATGAACTACAAGCTAAAGAAAATAATATTATTCAATATATGGAGAAAAATGCAACAAAGTGAGAATGAAAATGTGTAAATTTCACACCAAGCATGGCATAACAATTTATAGTTAGACAAGACAAACAAAACAAATTTATGTTCATGGTTTGAAGACTTACCAAAATTTGATATTTGCATATTTTGGTTGTTTTCTTGTTTTTTGTTGTGCATAATTTCTTTGTTTTTCAATGTTTGCAAATCAAGGCATATGTCAAAGGTGCACATTTGCAAATGTGACAAATATTATGACAAGTCAACAATGAAATGGTAGAATACAACCATTGGAAAATGACTCAAAGTGACAACAAAGATATGGTAAGAGAAATTATATGATGATCTGTCCAATAAGCATCAAAGACATGGAAAGAAACAATACTAGCTAAAAATTTTGTCCAAAAGTAATTTCACATTGAGCTATAGTCAGTTGTTAGTTTTTTTTGTATGAGAATTGAAATCATTATTTTGCATAAATGAAAGTGGTTTTTTTTGTTGATGGCTAGTTTGCAACGTGTACAAAGTGAAATCACCAACAAGCACAATTGGGTAGTTGTTGTATGTGTGCTCTAAAATGAATTTGATGAAATTAATTATCTCTTCAATTTTTGCATTTGGTGCAATATATACATTTGCAACTATAATGGATTTTTTTTCAACGTGGAATGTTGCAATTGTTGATTCAATTTGGTCTTTTTGTATAAGTGAAATGATTCTCAATCACAATATTTTTTATATAGTATGTGAGAATTCCATGTAAATGGTATAAATGTATGTAGTCATATTTTCTAAACAATAATGGATTGGATTGAAATGTTTTTGCATTTGTTTCTTAGAAACAAAGAATGGAAGCACTCATTAGATCATAGCCAACAATGATATATTTGAAATGCAAGGAAAAACTATGAGTGTTCAATGAACATATTGTTAAATCGTAATTTGGTTTATTTTTTATATATGTTATATTCAAACTCATAGGAGGCATTATATCTAAGTCTATTTAGCTCAATAGCAACTTTGTCATTGAGAGAAAAGCTACTACATTCCAATTTGTTTAATAAATACAAGGACTTAATATCTTTGACATGATAAAGTGAAATATAAACAAGTCCATGTTGCTTAACTCCTTTTGGGTCAAAAGCCAATTTGTCCATTGTTAATCCTTGTGATCAATGTATAGTTCATGCACATGCCAGTTGAATAGGAAATTGTTCTCTTGTAAAACTAATTTTGTTGTTTGATTCATTATTCCTACAAACTCTAATAACAAATGTCCACGTAAACATTATTCCATATTTGTATAGATACGCCAATTTTTCCCGTTGAATAGTTCCAACAACTGGATCAAAAAACTCGATCCAAATTGCACCATTTTCAAACGTTGTTGATGCTCTCAAAATTCCTTTGGAACCACTCACCAAGGCATCCTGAATACTGTAATTTCCACCAATTAGTTCAACAAGCATATTTTCTTTCAACACAATAGAAGATGGCAATTGCAGTTTGATTTGTTTATTGTGATTTATATTTGTTGAGTCAATTGTTCTGTCATATGCATTTAACATAATTACTTATTTGTTGATGAGAGACAACATTATTTTATTATGTTCATGTACATTCTTGTTTAAATAAAATAGGTATGGAAAAGTTGGATCATTTGGTGCTGATATATAACAATGTTTGTTCAAGAACGCAAGATCATCATCAGTATGTGAACATGTCATGATTCTCTTTAATATGGATACAAATTTCTATTGTCTTGTCACATTACATGTTTTAGTTCATAAGTTTTCATATTTCCTTTCCAAAAATTGTAAGGAGCATTGGTTCCTTTAAGATGCACTTGTTCAAATATCCAACAATCACATACAAGATGCACTTAACATAGGTGACCACAAAAGATTATGTCAAGGTTCCCAAACAAGGAAGCTAGAGTATGCATAATTTCACAGAGTCACTTGTCAATGTGTTGTGGTAAAACACAACCCGACCCCCACCCCCACCACCCCCCCCATTTTTTTTATTTTGTTCACCTCAAATAATGGGGACCCTTTCTATAAAATTTTTGGCTAAACATCTTTTAGGATTTTTATTAGGTTGATTATCCTACGATTTTGTTAAATTTTCATGTTCTTTAGATTCTTGTTTTGATTGTTTTGCTAAAATTAATTTTTTATAAGTTTCCCATTGATACTTGTTTTGCCTCATTTGGACAATTGGTTTATAAATGACACTTTTGAAGTCTAATCATTTATGTCGCCTGGGTTAAAAATGCATAAAATGTCAATATTCCATTTTTGTAAATAAATTAGTTCAATAATGCATTTATTTTAAATATTAACCCCTAGTTAGTTATTACTAACATTTTTCATTCTTTTACTTATACAACCAAATCATGAAGCATTAGGATTTCAGTAATTTACTCCAATTTTCAAAATAGATCACTAATCTCAAAAACCCAAATGTCAAAGTAGTTAGTTATTACTAACATTTTTCATTCTTTTACTTATACAGCGAAATCATGAAGCATCAGGATTTCAGTAATTTACTCCAATTTTCAAAATAGATCACTAATCTCAAAAACCCAAATATCAAAGTAGGTAGTTATTACTAACATTTTTCATTCTTTTACTTATACAGCCAAATCATGAAGCATCAGGATTTCGGTAAATTACTCCAATTTTCAAAATAAATCACTAATCTCAAAAACCCAAATATCATAATTTAGCTAAACATAAAAAAATCAAAGCAAAACAAAAAACTGATATTTAACATTAAATTTTAAGACTAATTAAATTAATCAATATATAAATATAATTAATTACGCTGTAAGACGTTTCCCTCTGAAATGAACTCCCCTAAATGCCTTTCTGTCTTAATGTTAACCGTCAGATCTATTGTTAGATGATTAAACAATTATCTACCATCCAATTTAATTAGAAAACATTAAAAAACAAATTAAATTAGAAAACATTAAAAACCGGTTAAAGTAGCCCGCCTGTATGTCTACCCACTTGGTCTGTCGCGTTTGTTGCAGAAGAGGGCTGGGGCAAATGCCTTTGCTACACGGGAACTCCCCATGGAGCTTGCCAATTGGCTTCAAGGTCAGCCATGGTGGAGGAGGTATGAGGGAAGAGATCATGTTCTGGTTCTGGGCAAGATCTTGTGGATTTCAGGATGGGGACCATTGGGGAAGCAGGCTGTTACACTTACCTGAAATGCAGCTGGTTATGATCAGGCAGCTAGTCACGAAGCTTCTGATTGAACGCCATCCATGGGGTCTGGGATTGAAGGCATGGAAGGATGTGAAAGCCTATGTGGAGGATGGGTTTAGAACCGAGGACCGCCAGAATGACTCTGCCCTCAATTGATTACTATGAGCAGTAGGAAATTTTCGAAAGCAGGGAAGATGATGCTTCTCCCCTGTGGATTGAGATTGGGTTCTTCCATAACGTTGGTGGGAAGGCCCAGGGACGCCCACCTGGAAAATGATTCCACGATATCTAGATTGAAGGAGGGGGATCCCCCAGTGTTGATTTCTCAGTTTGCACTTGAACTGCAGGGGTTGAAGGCCATTGTTGGGGAGGCTCCGCTTAGGATTTTTCACTTTAATCCGAGGTTAAAAGGAGATTGGACTGGAAGACTTGTTGTAGAGCAGAATACGTGTTACAAGATGCAGTGGGGATCTGAGCAGAGATGTGAGGGCTCGCAAGATGATGAAACAAGTATTTAAGCACTTTTAGGGCCTTTATTTTGGAAAAGAATTGAGCTAGGCAAGTGTAGATGCGAGTACGTCAAGCCGTAAATTAAATTTTCTCTCTTTACAGAGACCTGGGTTCAATTCTCTGAGAAAAAGCTACTGTGTTAGTGTGTCCAGTGGTCAGTGGCCAATTATGTGCTATCTCATTTTGTTGGCTAAGCCTAGGTAGTTTGTATTTTCTTCATTGCACAACGCCAAATGCAAGTCTCGGAAGATTTGTACAGAATAGATACCCTAATCTCATAACTTAGTAGATAGAAGCTCATAATAGACACCTAGGTTCAAGATTCCCTGCGGTAGCCAGAGTCTTGTCGTCAGGAATGTAACTTGAGACCTGCGTCTTGAGAATTCTCTCTTTAGCCTGGATAATAACAGCCAACCTTAAAGCACAAAATCCAAACGATAGCCAGCATGGTTAACAAAGTCCAACACAGATAGAATTTTATAACAGACACCTAGGTCAAGGATTCCCAGTGGTAGCTAGAATCTTGTTGTCGAGAATGGAACTTGAGACATGCATCCTAAGAATTCTCTCTTTAGCTTGGATAATCACTGCCAATGTTAAAGCACAAAATCCAAGCAACAATCAGCATGCTTAACAATGTCCAACGCAGGTAGAAGCTGATAATAGACACCTAGTCCAGGATTCCTAGCAGTAGCTAGAGTCTTGTTGTCAAGAATGGAACTTGAGACCTGCGTCCTGAGAAGTCTCTCTTAGCCTGGACAGTCATTGCCAACCTTAAAGCATGAAATCCAAACAATAGCCAACATGGTTAACAATTTCCAACACAGTTGTAGGATTGTGAAAACGGACAACTCCATTGTTAGCCTGGATAATCACTGCTGGCACAAAATCATAATATGGCCTAGGTACAAGAATCCCGACAGTAGCCAAGATGTTACCGTCAAGATTGGAACTTGAAACCTACACCCAGATAATTTTCCCTTCAACTTGCATATATCACAGGGAATGATCTATTACTCGTATGGTAGATTGTTACTGCAGTTTCTATACTAGTACAGGCTCTCGAATGCATTTGAAGGGTTTTGTAGATAAACGCTATCATCTCTGTATTTTTCTTACTGTTGAAAAATGAATATTGCGTGGCAGGCACCTCTGGAGTTGCGGGAGCTACATGTTTATGCTCCTCTTTCAATGTTCCCAAAGTCCATTGGACGGATGAAGCGCATCGAAAAGATTGTGGTGTACCAAAGTCACACCAGCCTCTCAAGTGAAACAAGCAATTGGGAATTTGGAATAAATCTCATGGTACATCAGTGATCACCAATTTTATAAACTTTACAAATACAAAGAATAATTTTTAGGTTTTCAAAACTCAAAAGCATGGCTGGCCTGCAAAAGAGAATTAATATGACATTTCTGTATGGTACTAATCTTCAAGCTTCGTATTTTTTTATGCTATATTGACTTCTTAGAAATTCAACAGAATGTTGTGGAGCCAGAATTCTTTATTTATATTATCTATCAGAACGATTTTCAATGGATTCACAGAATGTTCACGTTCGAACTGGATATCTGCATTGTGCGCCCACATACATATTGTAAAGGGGGAGAGAATGGAGCCTAGATTTTCGCATTATTTGGCTGTGTGATGAGACCATATTCTTTTTTCTGAAAAGGTGTTTTCCCATTTGAATGCCCGCCATGTGATATCCTCTCTGCTATCTTTCTCTTTTCAGTTCTTCACGGGATCTACATGCAATTTGTAATGAATTGATTCTGAGTCTTATTTTCCAGAGTCATCACATTGAGATTTTTTTGCTAAGTTTTAAACCTGTAATTCATTTTTCGAAAAAATAAAATAAAATCTCCTAATGATCCTTTGAACAAATTTTCCAAGTCCACAGATAACTTGGGATTGCTGGGAGAAAATTAGTACACCGAATGAATAACTTCTTGAAACCAGATTGAATCTTGATATTAATTAATGCCACACCATCAATCCTTCCTCTGGTTGTGAAGATATTTGAGCGGGCTTCGCCTAGATGGGTGGTTTGTCTACCCCCACCACCCACTAGCGATCATCTGCCCAATACCAACCCATCGACTGCTAAATTTCTATGATTAGCTCTTTCAAATCAGCTACAATTCTTCTGGTTGACAATCCCATCTCTTTCCATCAACCACTTTTGACATGACTGGTCTTGCATCTGCCACTTCTTCATTGCTTTAAACTTCTTGGCTCATAGTTTATGACGAGTAAAGTAACAGCACCCACCACCTTTGACCGAACATATACGAGTTAAAAAGTAGGATAATAGGTTTAACCCAACCTCTATACGATGTTGGGTCTGTCTGTATCTACATGCTATATCAGCTTTTGAGAAAAAAATTGCAGAACTAGATAGAATAGTATACTCCATAATTGCCATGATAAGCAATGTCAATGAGATGAGATTTAGTTCTATCATTGCCCAATTACAGCAACTTCCATCTCAATAAAGCAATTATTGTGGATCTTTGGGTGAAAATTGTATGAATGGTGCTTGACATTGGAATCAAAAGCTGTGGCTGCTCAATGTTCTATGAGATGGGAGACCACTGCACAACACTGGTGGTTTGCAAAACCTTTGGATTGGGCAACAGCCAATGGATACTTTGATGTTGTGAGCGAATTGCCTAGTTTAGATGGAAATCTTCTTATCATGCTCACATCACTAAGAAGAATCAGAAGGCTTGAATCTGCGTGGGAGGATAAGGCCACCTCCATTGATGCAGCGAAAGGCCGAGGCCTTGTGGCTAGGGAACTTATGGGTGAGTGTGAAACAAGTGATGGGAACAGCCTCATTGATGCATGGTATGGTGGGTGGTTTCTCTACACTGCTGTTGTTGCAGGGGATGTTGAGTTGGCAAGGTGTCTGTTGAAGAGGAAGCCATTGTTGGTGTTCGGAGAAGGAGAGTATGGAGTTTCTGACATGTTGTATGCGGCTGCCAGAAGTAAAAATGCAGGGAGGGCTTGCCCATGATATTAAGTGTCTCGGATGCGATCAGGAGGACGATGCAGCAGTATATGAGTCTTCCCCTTCATTTGAAATGATGAGCAGGGTTGTTCATGCTGCTGCTACGGGAGGGAGTGTGGAGATTTTGAGAGAGCTTTTCAAAAATTGTCATGATGTTGCCTGGTACAGGGATAGTCAAGGCTCAACTGCATTGCATTCTGCTGCAAGCAAAGGTCAACTTGAGGAGAGGTCTCAAGATATTAAGTTTAACATTTCGTCTAGCCTGAAACAATATTTTATTATATCAATGAAATGGATTGCTCAATCTGTGAACTTGCCTACGAGCAGTCCAACCTGTGCCTTATATGAAAGGTCGGGACTATTTTCAAGAGTAGCCACAGTTTGGAAACTACAGGAAGGAGTTTTGGGCATAGAGCATGAAATATTAATATGACTGAAGGATTTCATCGTTTGCGCTGGAATTTATGTCTACCACGAGCACATGTTAACTCCAAACAAAAATGCTTTTGATTTTTGCACCATGATTTTTGTCTGTCCAAGGACTTGTTTTCTGCTGATTTTTGTTGATCCTGGTTTTCTGGTGTCTTTATTCACAGAGAAACTAATCAACTTCACTAAAGCTAGGCCAGCGGATGCGTTAATAGCTTCGGAATCGGTTCCGGATCTTCCAAGAAGGTTGTTAGAGCAAATAGCCCCCAATAGAAATTAAATCGGCCATTTCCTCGAGTAATAGAGAACTTGCTTTTTACAAACGGCCACAATCAATTCGTTAATCTGGTTTCCAAGACCAATGATGGTTCCAAGAAATTTGTTTTCGTCCACAAAGATAATGAAGGTAAGCTCTATTTTTGCTTTCCTGGCTTAGACATTATTTACTGGATTTTCTCATGAAATTATTGATTTTTATTGCTAAAGTGATCCACGTACCCTTATCAGATTGTATAGCTATTTGATGTATAAGGATAGATTTCCCCTTTCGAAAAATTGTTAACTTCTTTTTTCTTTTTCTTTTTTCCCCAGTGGAATTATTTTCTTAACCTTCCAATTTTCGCCTTGTCATAAGCATCTTCTGATTCAAGATTTCAATCATTAACAACTGAAACATTCATAGGTGAAATTTCCATGACTGTGGAAACCCATGATAGAGTAAACTTGGATCTTGAATCGGGGATTTGTTGAAAGAAAAAATATCGGAAGAACTTAAAACTAAAGAGAGAGAATCAGAAGAAAATAAGGTTACATAGGAGGACAAAACTGATGTTATTAATACATTGGAGGTTTTGGAATGTCTGGGTGATGGAGAAACATGCCATGTTTCTAAGAAGACTAAGACAAGCAGGAATATGTTTTTTTTCTAGTAGTGGTGAAATACACCAGGAACTGATTGACCAGAGTCCGCCCAGAAGGATTTCAAGGAGATCAAAATCTCCGGAAAGTTTTCTTATAGTTGAGAAATATGATACATTACTTACCAGATTCTAGAGGCTCTTGTGCGACGGATTCTAGATTTTGCTGCATATTTTCTTGATTCTTTCCATCAACCACTTTTGACACGACTGGTCTTGCATCTGCCACTTCTTCATTGCTTTAAACTTTTTTGCTCATAGTTTATGAAGAGTAAAGTAACAGCATCCACCACCTTTGACCCAACATATACGTGTTAAAAAGTAGGATAATAGGTTTAACCCAACCTCTATATGATGTTGGGTCTGTCTGTATCTGCATGCTATATCAGCTTTTTGAGAAAAAAATTGCAGAACTAGATAGAATAGTATACTCCATAATTGCCATGATAAGCACTGTCAATGAGATGAGATTTAGTTCCATCATTGCCCAATTACAGCGACTTCCATCTCAATAAAGCAATTATTGTGGATCTTTGGGTGAAAATTGTATGAATGGTGCTTGAAATTGGAATCAAAAGCTATGGCTGATCAGTGTCCTATGAGATGGGAGACCACTGCACAACACTGGTGGTTTGCAACACCTTTGCATTGGGCAACAACCAACGGATACTTTGATGTTGTGAGAGAATTGCTTAGTTTAGATGGAAATCTTCTTATCATGCTCACATCACTAAGAAGAATCAGAAGGCTTGAAGCTGCGTGGGAGGATAAGGCCACCTTCATTGATGCAGCGAAAGGCTGAGGCCTTGTGGCCAGGGAACTTATGGGTGAGTGTGAAACAAGTGATGGGAACAGCCTCATTGATGCAAGGTATGGTGGGTGGTTGCTCTACACTGTTGCTGCTGCAGGGGATGTTGAGTTGGCAAGGTGTCTGTTGAAGAGGAAGCCATTGTTGGTGTTGGGAGAAGGAGAGTGTGGAGTGTCTGACATGTTGTATGTGGCTGCCAGAAGTAAAAGTGCTGAAATATTTAGGGAAATCCTTGGGCTTTCCCATGATATCAAGTGTCTTGGATGTGATCAGGAGGACGATGCAGCAGTATATGAATCTTCCCCTTCATTTGAAATGATGAGCAAGCTTGTTCATGCTGCTGCTAGGGGAGGGAGTGTGGAAATTTTGAGAGAGCTTTTCAAAAATTGTCATGATGTTTCCCGGTACAGGGATAGTCAAGGCTCAACTGCATTGCATTCTACTGCAAGCAAAGGTCAACTTGAGGAGAGGTCTCAAGATATTAAGTTTAACATTTCATCTAGCCTGAAACAGTATTTTATTATATCAATGAAATGGATATCTCAATCTGTGAACTGCCTACGAGCAGTCCAACCTATGCCTTATATGAAAGGTCAGGACTATTGTCAAGAGTAGCCACAGTTTGGAAACTATAGGAAATTTTAAGGGAGTTTTGGGCATAGAGCATGAAATATTAAAATGACTGAAGGATAGTTGTATCTTCTATGACTTGCCACATCTTTTTGCCATTGTTATTTTGCTGCATATTTTCTTGATTCCACGTGGTTGATTTTGACTTGGTTTGCTTCAGCTGTGTGTCTCAACAGATTTCAAACTGTAGAGATACTACACTATCAAGGAGAGATGGCAATGAAGTTAAGGGAATGCTATGCTCCTGACACACCATAGGGAATGAATACTATAAAAGATGATCACCTCATTAGGTTTTATGGGTTCCTAGGGTTAATTTAGTCATCTACGCTGTACCAGGTTAGATCCATTTTAAACATGGATTTATCAAGTGTCAAGATGGATGAAATCTTTAGAGGTGTAACCTTTTTAAATTTAATGAAAAGTTTTGTACCTCAAGGGATTTGATCCTTATGAATAGTGGAACACTTGACAAACTCAGCACTAAGATGGATATATGATCCAGGTGGATATTGGTGGCCACCCGCTAATTCGACTTGGATCCCCTCTAGTGCTTCGTGCAGTTTTTTTCAGTTTCCTTAATTATAGCACAATTTACTATTTTT
>APFE030761781.1:93093-144754 GCA_000404065.3 Pinus taeda | reverse complement strand
TTTTCTTCCAATTGTTGTGGTGTCAACCTTATAGGCTGTGGAAGACTAGGGACAACACTTCCATCTTTATAGTTGTGAGTGGTATGCTTCTTGGTTGCCATAAATTTTTCTTTCCATTTTTCTTTCTAACCTGAATGCCTTCTCTAATGAATCAGGTTCCCAAAGGCGAACATCATGTTGGATATTATCCTTTAAAGACCCTATGAACACATCAATCTTATGCTCCTCTGGAATATATTTTACGCTTATGTTCAATTTTTGGAACCCCTCAATGTGCTCCATTATTGAACCCTTTTGTTTGAGACTTATCAATTGGCCAAAAAAGTGTTGCTTTTTGTATCCTCATAATGTGCTATCAATTCTTCCGTAAAAATTGCCCAAGTGATAAATTGTTTACGAGAGCAAAGCCATTGATACCATACAAAACTGATTTGGTTCCAAATATAAAGTTGCCATATGTACCTTTTGTGTGTTTTGCACATTATTGAGATCGAAAAATTGCTCCATTTGTAATATCCATGTTGCAGGATTTGCCATCAAACTTCCTCATATCGATTTTTGGAATATGATGGGTCTTCGATCCCACATTAGAGTCTATGGAATCATGATTAACATTTCTTTTGTTCGCATCATGAGTTTCATTTACTACCTTTTCACCATTAGTAAGTATTTCTTGTAGAAACTTTGTCAAATCTGTCTTCATATCTGTCATGCTTGTCTTCAAGTTTGTGTTCAAATCTATCTTCAATTCTTCCATGTTTGTCTTCAAATCCATCTTCAAATCGTCCATATCTGTCTTCAAATTTGTCTTCCAATCGTCCATCTTAGCTTCCATGCCCTTTATCTTAGATTCCATGCCATTTATCTTAGCTTCTGTTAGCTTTTGTGAGGCTGAGATTTTTTGCACTTGGTCTTGTAATTTTGATATATCATGTAGCATTTCTTCCTCTTCTTCATGAGTCATGCTAGAGCTTTCAGGTTCCTTACTAGGTGTTTGCATTTTCTTTCTCGGGGCATCAGTTACTGATAATAATGCTCTACTAGCCCTTTGAATTCCTTCAAAATAAATTTTCAAACCATCTTAAGCAAAAATTTAAAAGAATCTACACACTTTTTTTCACTTTGTAGGAGCTCGATATTGCCTCTGATGTATCTCTGTACATTCAAATCATCTAGTTCTGAAATTGTGACCTGCAGTAGCCCTCTGTGTCCTCTTTCCAATGCCACCATTCTTATCCAAATTGGATTCTCCAAGGAAGAGTTATGCAAAATCTCCCACAGTGACCTGATTATGGACTAGTTCAGTAGGGCGAACTTGTACGATGTGCCACGAGTCCCGCTTTTATCTTTTGGCTCTAAAAAATATATACAAGAAACTATAGTCCGTCCTCTTTCTGCACCTTCTTACGCAATTTCAATCCAATGCTCAGAGAAAAAGTTATGATGATTTTCCCCAGGTCACTTGTTTGGAATGTAATTCAGGAGTCTGCAAAAAGACCAACTTCATCAGATCATATCTCCGCAAATATAACGCAAAACGCTCTGAAATTTGGATCAGAAATTTAGCGTGATGTCTTCTCAAATGGGTTTTTTTTTAGCTTCTGAAACATCACAAAAAAAAGGTTATTGCGAAAATTCCACGATGACCTGTTTGGAGCAGCGAAACCCTAGAATTCAAAGCTCTGATACCAAATGTTATGAACCAGCTCAAGAAAATATAGAAAAGATAGATCAACGCCTTAGAATTCAGCCTCTTCGAGGGGGCAACCTCCTTTACATTACATAAATGAACAATTCTTGGATGATACAAATGACAAAACCTCCTTTCTATATATAGGAGTCTAAGGAGTCACAATATAACCCAGCTGACCTAACATAATAATATAAAGCCAAAAATAACAATAGAGGGATTCTATGGGGCACAGTAATAACAATATGGGTGCAATAGGGGCACAACAATATTAATAAGTGGTACAACTACAATAGTAATGGGGTAATCACTAGTATTATATGGACCCAACAGAACGAAGATAACAACTATGCAAAATACGGGACTGAACGAGGTGGAAGAGGAGCAAAGCTTGATATGATGAACAAGGTCGACATCAGATTTTCCTGCTACATCATAGCAGGCAAAACCATGAGACATTTTATGAGAAATGAATGCACACTAGATGCAATTTCGGTTGTGGAACATTGCTGCCAAGGAGAGGTACTTAACTGGTTTGCTTTTGTTCTTAATGAATTTTTTGAAGCATGTGAAGATGTGTATATGCGGAGTACCAATTTTCTACTTGGGTACATTTTGATGTCTTTAGAAATGTGGAAATGGAGACTGCCAAAAGAAAGGGAAATGGCAACGGTTGTCAAAGGACAACTGATAGCACTCTGTTATGAACCATGTAGAGTGTCGGGGGATCCCAGCACAAAAGAGATAAATGAGACAACTTTCAAGGATTGGTATGAACTAATGCTAACCATGATAAGTTCAATGCAAAGGATAACTAAGACTCTACTAGATGAATTTTCAAAAGAAATCTGGTTCAGAGCCTCACACGCACACATCTACCTTAGGCCAAGGTGCATCCACCCGAAGACATTCAAGATGAGGCCACAGAGGTTCTTCTTGATTGCAACAGCACTACACACCGAGGTGGGATCATGGTCGGGGGTGGCTTTTGAAATTATTGACAGGAAGTACAACTATTTGTTCGGAGCCTTGAAGCAGTAGGTGCAAGGGGGAGATGTAGCAAAAAGCAACAAGAAAAGGATAGCTGAAGATGTCCTCCAACCGATGGTGCTTCAGATGGAGGAGAAAATGTTCAAGCTGAGGCGAACAATTGCAAGCTTTGAAGGACAATCAGGTGAGAGTAATTATCTCATGAAATTTCAAGGTTCCACCATGTTTTCACCCATCATCACCACTCCGCTATCCATGAAACTCCCCACTAGAGTAGCCCACTCTCCATCTCAGCCAACAGTCCCCAACCCAAAGAAGAAAAGAGTTGTTTGCAGTATAGTCATTAAAAAGCCGAAAATTGCTCCACCACCTCTAGTTGTCAACCTTATTGATGAGGTCAAGCACTCAGTTTCCACATCTCCCATAATCGAAGAGATTCCTACCACCACCTCCACTGCCTTAATTCAATCGTGGGAATCCTCCCTGCACACAGCCTCCACCTCTGCGACCCTGTCAGAAACCCTCCTATCCGGTCGACGACGAACAACTGTGGAAACTTAAGTTGAGTCAGCAAGGCAAGCAAAGGGCACCACTTCTACTAGTAGTACACAAACAACATCACTTGCATCACTACTGCTGAGGTCAGACCCACCACAACGGGGAAGCCCAGACATTGTTTTGCATGAAGAAAGGTTTGAGTCGTACCGACCACTTTTTCCTATAAATATCACAATGGTCCCGAACCCCAGCATTGTACCCCCTACTCCACAGTTCACTCCGCAGTCACAACAAGATCATTCACCTGCCTCCCACTCTTAAAAATCCATCGCCAATGGCCTACCCATATAGCAGCATTTCCCTGAGCCCAATACAATGCAAGTTGACACACTACAGCACTAGTCATCGGTGCAGTTATTCACATTTATACAGCAAGCAGTGCACAAGGCCGAAAATATCCATGAGGATCTAGCCAAGGAGCATGAGAAGCAGACAAAGCATTTACAGAAGGTAACAGAAGAATGCAATCACCTAAGGCGAGCGACTATAGATTTACAATCCCATGTTGCATAGGTCATGCAGATATTGTGGTCATTATGGCCGATGATCGTTGATGCAAACATAGAGGAGCCAGCAAACATCACAACCTGCACATTGGTAAATTGTTGCGACTACATCCAGACAGCACACTCGAATCTAGTAGCCACTAATGTCGACATGAAAAGGAATTTGGAGACAGTAATATCAGCACTGCCAGACCCGGTAGAGATATACACGAGGACTGTCAAGAATAAAATCATTGAAGTGGAAGCAAAGAATCAAGCATTATTCGATGCCCTCGCAGACGGCTATGCCTTTATGAATAGATTCCATGATTGGTCAACAAGCCTGGCACTGAAAAATCACTTGGTCTACCGAATGAGAGAGTAAATACAAACATTATTCACCAACACAAAGAACTACACAAACCCTACTCACCTACAGCAAATCAATGACCAGTTCGACGCAATCCAGGCCCAAGTTGATCAAATTGAGGAAGAGTCAGCAAAAATGAAGAAGGTGATTAGATATCTGTGGCCACCAGTCCGTATGCAGGTCCTAACTCTAAAATAGGTTTATGACTCTAGAGGACCATAATGGGACAGCCTACAAATCCAATGGCCAATGGAGTTAACGTCACATACAGCTGAAGAATTCACTCAACGCACTGACGTAATCCTCGCTAGATGGGAAACTTCCATTCATAGGTACAAAGAATTCAAGCAACAAACCACGACAATTGGTCCGAAGTTCAAGCCTTCATTTGGAATGAGGGAGCCTCAGAAGGAGGAAAGTTCAGTGGGAACAGATGCCACCATGCAAGCATTGGCCAAAGCGAAAGAAGCACCAGCCTAATAGTCAACAGAACCAGTGCAACTGATAGTGTAGCCACAACCAAAGAACCCATGGAAATACCAGCAAGGCCAACCAAGGCCGAAATAAATTGACTTGGGGACGAATCAAAGAATTGTGGTCGGGGCCTGTTGGGGCCTTCGTTTTTATTTTGCAAATATTTTAATAATTTTGGTGGGCTAAAGAACAAGAATGAAATGGGTGACAGCAACGATTAGCATACGGGAAGGATAGCTGGACCGCAAAGCAGGAACAGGCAGTTGTGGATGAGTTGCGGCAAGGTGGCAGTAGAAGACAAAGGCAACCAGGTGAATAGGAAGGAGAAGGGGTAGACAAGGGGGAGAAAATCCAAGAAGGAACTAGTAGTCCAAGTGGTAGAGAAGAATATAAAAGGAAAAGTCCCATAAGGAATCAAGGTTGGTTGGTTGGTGAAGTTGTTGAGGTGGGCGTTGTGGAGAGGATAGTTGGTTGCAGTAGGCTAGTATCAGAATGCATAGGCTTAGTTGACCAAGACCTTTGAGCTATAGAACGAACCCATGAATCCTGTGGTGAATGCTGAGATGTATTGTAATGTTGTAATGCTGAATTAATATAAAGGAAAGTCTAGACTAGTTGTGGAGCATAATGTGTATGAGTGTACATGATGTGGTGACCCACTTAAAATCTTGAAATGTCTTGTGAGATTCATGCATGTAGTAGTTTTTGTATATTAGATGGTATGTTGTTATCTTGAATATGTGTGTAATGTTATATATCTTTTATTGGCTAGTGCTTTGGTTGGTGCTTGCTTGACTCCATGACAAACCCTTCTTATTTCTAGTCTTGACATGCCTCGGGTGAGACTCCTTACCCCTCGGGTAAGGTGAAAATGTCAGCGTCATCCTAGATGACAACAAACCATAGTTGGCTCTCTGTGTTTGAATGCAGGGTCTTTTCCCCCTGATGACTCTTTCATGCCAACCGAAATGTAGGAAACATTGAAGATAGTTATATTTAAAATTTATTTGGTTTTACAAAATTTGTGCCTAAGACACATATGGCCACACAACCTATCATATCCAAAAATATACATGCAAATATTTTTGTATGCCTACTAGTAGACTAACCATAGCGATCATGATAAAATTCCACTACATGAGCTATATTGCGTAGTAGTTGGCCGATACGCCCTGGAAATCCAATAGTATGTCATTGTAATCGCATAGGAAGTTGGTCAATCATGGTCTCAATTATGCTACATGTCAACCCTTCCATGTGACGCTCTACCTCTGTGAGGGTCTCTGCTATGTTGAGATATTGTATTACTTCCCGTCCTACTGCAACAACATGTAATGGTGTTGGTGCCATTTGTGGTCCTCCTACATGTTGGAGATATGAGACACCCACAAGTCGAACGGGTCCAATATCTGCATGTACAAATTGATAGTTTAGTCTCAAAAACATCAAAAAACACACAAAAATTTGTAAAACTCAAAGTAAAAAATGGTCAAGATATCTTACCTATAGCACCCCATTGCTCTCCCTAAGGAAGCACAAGCTCTAGTTCTTTGCAGAAATCCACCCCTACATATGGATAATAATCTACCATAATAAACTACATGCACACCCATATGAATAAAACCAGTGTGAAGCTCATGGACAATGGACCTACATGGAAAGAGATGAGATTTATCCACCTCCTCATCCATGGATCTCTCGTATCAATAGGCTTGAGTGAGATATGATGAGGCCATAGAAATGGAATCCTCTCTAGAGAAAAGGAGATCAAGATTTCTCCATAGACAAAATTATTTGGTCTCCCATCTTTTGCTTTAGTTAGTTGTTCTTTCATTTTGACCAACACTCCCTCACTCTAGTTGAATATGGTTGGCTTTATGCATTCTAGTGCATACTACAGATATGACCTATTGGAAATATTTAGTGTAGAGCTACCTACCAATCTAGTGATAATGAATAGGATCGTCCTCTATTAGGTCCCTATACTACTAGTGTAACGCCTTATTTTTATTAGTACAACCCCCTTATTATATTTTTGTGCCCATGTAGTCCCCATATTGTTATTATTGTGCCCCATAGAAGCCCACTATTGTTATTATTGTGCCCTTACATTATTATTGTTATGTCACTCTGATTATATTATGACCCCTTAGACTCCTATATATAGAAAGGAGGTCTTGTCATTTGTATCATCTAAGAATTTTCATTTTTGTGTAATGTAAAGGAGGTTCCCCCTGAAGAGGCTTATTTCTAAGGCGTTGATCTATCTTTTCTATCTTTTTGTGAGCTGGTTTCATAACATTTGGTATTAGAGCTTGGATTCTAGGGTTTCGCTGCTCCAAATAGGTCATCGTGGAATTTTCGTTATAACTTTTTCGCTGTGAAGTTTTAGAAGCTAAAAAATAACCATTTGAGATGAAATCAATCTAAACCTCAAGTCCAACTTTTAGATCTTGTCTCACTATATTTTCAGAGATATGATCTGAGGAAGTTAGGGTTGTTGCAAAATCTAGAATATCATCTCAAACAGGCCATCATGGAAGTTTCGCTATAACAGTTTTTCTTCAAAGGTTCAAACTCTGAAATTAAAACCCATTTGAACCAAAATCTTGGTGAAGCTCAAGTCTGAATTTTAGATCTTTTCTCGATATATGTTAGGATATATAATCTGAGGAAGTTAGGGTTTTTTCAGACTCACGAATTACATTGTAAACAAGTGACCTTGGGAAAAACGTCATAACTTTCTCTCTGAGCATCAGATTGACATGTCGTAAGAAGTTATAGAAATAGGAAAGAATGTAGTTTTCTTTGTATATTTTTCAGATCCTAAGGTTGAAACAATGACATGTGGAACCTCGTACATGGGCACTCTACTGAACCAATCTATAATCAAGTCATTGTGGAAGATTTGACATAACTCTTCCTTGTAGAATCCAATCTTGATCAGACTTGCAGGGTTAGAAAGAGAATGTAGAGGGCTACTGTAGGATGCAATTTCATAAATTGGAGATCTGAAATTACAGAGTTACAGTCATTTCAACATCGAGCTCCTAAAATCAATAAAAGGCGATATGAGGAAGTTTGATGGCAAGGATCCGGTAAGTTAGATACTACAGATGGAGCAATATTTTGACCTACATGAAGTGAAACTATTACAAAAGGTACGTATTGCATCTTCATATTTAGAATCAGATCATTTTTTATGGTATAAAGGGCTTTGTTCTTGTAAACAACTTGTTACGTGGTCAATTTTCACAGAGGAAATGATAGCACATTATGAGGATACAAAGAGAAACACCTTCTTTAGCCAATTGATAAATCTCAAACAAAGGTGTTCAATGGCAGAGCACATTGAGGACTTTAAAAAATTGAATATAAGGGAAAATGATATTCCAGAGAAGCATAGGATTGATGTCTCCATAGGGACGTTAAAGGATAACATTCAACATGAGGTTCATCTTTGGGAACCTGATTCATTGGAGAATGCATTCAGGTTGGAAAGAAAAGTGGAAAGAAAACTTATGGAAACAAGGAAGTATACCCCTCACAACTATTAATATGGAAGTTTGTTTCTCCTAACCTTCCAGAACCCACAAGGTTGACACCACAACAATTGGAAGAAAAAGGAGCAAAAGGGCTTTGTTACAATTGTGATAACAAATACATTAAAGGTCATAAGTGTGCTAAGAAGAACTTATTTTACATTGATTGTGAAGAGGGGGAATAAAAGGATCAAGAAATGTCAAAAGAAGAGGATATACACCAGGAACCAACCATAGAGAAAGAAGAAATGAATCCAACCATATCTTGTAAAGAATTATCAAGAATTAACACTCCTCAAACTCTCAAGATAGAAGGACATATCAAGAAGAAAAAGGTTCAAGAAGTGAAAGATCACATCGAGAAAGAAGAAATGAATTCGGCCATATCTTGTAATGCATTGGCCGGAATTACCACTCCTGAAACTATCAAGATAGAAGGACATATCAAGAAGAAAAATGTTCAATAAGTGAAAGATCACATCGAGCATCAAGAAATGAATCCGACCATATCTTGTAATGTGTTGGAAGAAATTACCACTCCTCAAACTCTCAATATAGAAGGACATATCAAGAAGAAAAATGTTCAAGAAGTGAAACATCACATCGAGCATCAAGAAATGAATCCGGCCATATCTTGTAATGCATTGGAAGAAATTACCACTCCTCAAACTCTCAAGATAGAAGGACATATCTAGAAGAAAAATATTCAAGCAGTGAAAGATCACATTGAGCATCAACAACAAGTTCTCCAACTTTGAAAGGATAACGCCACTTTGGTGCAGAAGCGAATGAAACAACAGGCATATCAACATCACAATGAAAGAAGTTTTGATGTAGGTGATTGGTTATTTTTACGGCTACATCTCATGCAAGAAATTTATGAGAAGGAAATGTTGGCAATACTACATGAACTTAATAAATGGCGACCTTACCTAATGGGAAGACACTTCAAGGTAAAAATGGATCATGATAGCCTTAAATACTTTTTAGAACAAAGATTATCTTTAGAAGAACAAAAAAAATGGGTCACAAATATGTTGGGTTGTGACTTTGAAATCATCTACAAAAAGGAAAGCAAAATGTTGTTGCAAATGCACTCTTACTAAAGATGAGGAATGGAAGCATTGTTTTATGCTTTTTCTATTATCCAACCAGATTGGATAAACAAAGAAAGGGATGAATGGAAGAAGGATGAAGAAGTGTGGCCACTCATTCAAAAGTTGCAAAAGGTCCGAGTTAAAACAATATTGCTAGAACTTGACGAGGAAGGAAAAATCATATTAGAACCTGGAGCAATCACAGAAACAAGAACCCGACAGCTACGAAATCAATCAATTTTAGAGTATCTCATCAAGTGGAATAACTTACCCACTGAAGATTCCACATGGGAGGACAATAATTTTATACAGAAGTATCAAGAACTACTCAAGCATTGAGGACAACACTTTTTGAAGGAAAGGGACATGTTAGGTCCCTATACTACTAGTGTAACCCCTTATTGTTATTAGTAAAACCCCCTTATTATATTTTTGTGCCTATGTAGTGCCCACATTGTTATTATCATGCCCCATAGAATCCCACTATTGTTATTATTGTGCCCTTACATCATTATTGTTATGTCGGCTCTGATTATATTATGACCCCTTAGACTCCTTTATATAGAAAGGAGGTCTTGTCATTTGTATCATCTAAGAATTGTTCATTTGTGTAATGTAAAGGAGTTTGACCCCTCGAAGAGGCTTATTTATAAGGCGTTGATATATATTTTCTATCTTTTTGTGAGCTAGTTTCATAACATCCTCAAAGGCAATCAAACCGTGTATTTTATGTTGATTTTCCCATCATTGGTTGGATGGGCTCAAGGTTTGCAATGAGTGGTGACATAATCCTTGATTGTTTCTCCTCCCCTACTCATGCATGTGAAAGAGATGGGGGCACCTCGTCCAGATAGACCAGTCAATAAATATATGTCGTCCACATTTATCTCAAGAATATGTGCTCCTAGTTTGAATTCCTGCACTTGAACATCCTATGCACGTACAAGATATTCAAGTATTTCCATTTGTTTCCTCATTCTAAGAAGCCAAAAGAATTTTAGAAACCCACAATCTCTTAGTGTATGGATGGTAGCAGGATCATTTGATGCATTCATATCTTGTTCTTCATGTTCTCTTTCCCACTATATTAGAGACATTTTTTAGTAATGAAGTCCTAAAACATCACAAAAAGACTCATTAGGATCAATTTCATGCAAAAAGTCTGATAAATTTCGAGAGAAACTAGTGGAACAAATTTGGGTTGTTCGCCCAATGCACCCCCCTAAGGGAGGACGGTACATTGCAACGCTTCCTCCAATGTTAATTCTCTAGGATCAACACACCTTTCAACCTTTTGTAGGTGCGTTGATCCAGGGGCGCAATATTTGTGGCCTAGGGCCTTCAAAAACCCAAAAAATATGCATGAAACTACAAAATGCCACCATGGAAAGAAAGATAAAGGTCTAAGCTCCTACCTAGAAGTGATGGTGCCTAAAATGATCCTCTAGATTGATCGTAATCAACTACAAAAGATCAAGGGTAAACATCACTTAGAGCTCCAATGTCAAATGGTAAAAGTGAATTGTCATTTTAGATATTTATGGTCATTTTTCCATTATTTTATTCATATTTAATGTTTTGACCTTGTTACAGTTCAATTTCATCCTGAAACATGTATTTTTAATCCTTTTGATGGTGCGTTGAGAAAGTCAACAATTGTTTAATGGATTTTGTCGTGTTTTGAATGGAGTAAGATCATTTTGACTGAAAGTAATTTTTTATCACCTTTTTGGGCTCTGTAAAATTACGAAAAAGGAACCTCTTGGAGTACTCTTTCAGCTCTTTTTAGACTCCCAAAATATGAAAAAATTGTCGAGCACTTGTCTTTTCAAACTCATTAAAGTAAATGAAAATACATCTACTCAGTATAAGTTTAACCCTTTTCTATACTAAGATAGACTACTTACGAAAAAGGAATACCTTAGTCAAACATGGCTAAGAATTTCTTCTAAGTATCGTTTTCTTCCTTTTCAGTCTCAAGAGACTATTTATGAAAAGGAACCTTTGGAGTTGTATTTTTCGTCTCCTTTTCAAACTCCCTAAACATGAAAAAGATGTTGCATTTTCACCTTTGTTAGACTTGTAAAAATATCAAACAATGATGGACTCATCAATCATGATAGGACCGAACCACTCCTTCTCTAGGTTCGTTAAATATTCTCAGAGGGATTCATCCAAAGGATGAACTTAAAAATCAAGTGTATGTTATCCTCCTCAAGCTTGTCAAAAATAAAGAGGTACTGACCAGTAATGGTTGGGGAAATTTGGGAAAATGGGATACTCCACTCGATAATGGCAACGAGTCTCTCTTGAACATGATTCTCTTCCACTTCATCTCCATGGTTGTTCTGTTGGGAAATCTTCTTGTCTTTTAGTTTATCATACCTTTTCAAATCCTCTATTTTGGTTTTGGGTCAATGCTTCAAAATTCATTTCATTATCATCGTTGTGTTCAAGAGAATTCATTCAATCAATATCTGCTACAATACTCTTAAGCCTTCATTCCATGATCATTGTTCATGATCCAGTTCCATATCAGCATCATTCTGATCATTCTGTCTCAAATCATCATATTTGTTTCGTGTTGTTTATGGGGGATACGTCAAGGCCCTTCTACGACATGCCACTTCCTATCAACATCATTTCAATATCCAAGAAGTTGACTTAGAAACATCCCTTTCGTACCTTGGTGCTTGCATACATCAATGGAAAGTTTCCTTGCTCTCAGTGATAGGTTTACATTATTGGCCTTTGACTGAAATATCCTGTGTGGTGTTTGACTTGAAATCATTCATTCACACCATATGGATTGTACTAGAATACCTTGAGAGCCATTAACATCATTGGTGGTTTCTCTCGTGTATGTCAACGGCTTACATCATTGGCCAATAATTAGATGGTGTCTACCATGTTTGACTTCATCTCATTAATTCACATGGTTAGACTTGTACATTGGTTGGTCATGTGAACGAGATAGAATACCTCATATCTAGTTTCATCCATCTGAGTTGTGATTTCAAGATTAATATAAGATCACAATGTATGATGGCTATGATCATATAGACAATTATCCAGTCATGGGTCCACCATCATTCATACGTGGACATATCTTTTGTTCATTATACATGTAGTTTTAACTTATGTTTTGAGCATGGTTATGCCTCCCTCAGCAAAGATATCATGATGTAAATGTGTTATAACATAATACGGTCTCATCGGTTATTCTTGATCCTAACTTGTCACAAGGTAAATCACTTCAGTCATCGGTGGTAATTTCTAACCTTGCACTTTAAGGGGCAATATTTTATAGGCCATTTTGTCACATCTGGTCAGTAGGCCTTTAAACGAGACCAATTCACATCCTTCAACATATTGTCATCATCCCTACACAAATCCCTAGGCATGACTCTGCTTAAACCCTCCATTTCTGCTATTGACTATTGAGGTTCCAAGATTTTAAGGCCTAGCACACCCTGACCCTTTAGGGACCATCATTGAACACTAGGTTGACCCTCTCTACACCTATGCTTATCACTAATGGGTTGCTTATTGTTGGGGGTGCACTTATCATTCTAGAAATTTTTGAAAAATAAAAAGAATCCTAAAGCTTCCTCTTCCAAAATATTCCTGAGGTTGTTTCAATCATTTGCCTTGGAAAAGAGTCTTGAATCCTATTTGATCCTACCTTGGATTTTTCACCTCTTATCCCTTGAGCTCATCCTCCCATCTCAAGTAGATCTCAAGCCTAGATTGGTAAATGGATAAGAATTCATGAACTACCTCCCTCATCTATATATTTACAACCATCCATGGGCAAGGGGTTGGATTTTGGAGGTTGATTATACCCTCATGTTTTTGCTTTCAGAGTCATTATTCCATGCATCAGGGTGACATAGAGGCATACTTTGTAGCAAGAAAAGGACAAGTAAACTTTGTATAAATCCCTTTAGATTCAAACTGCAAATCACGATATCCTAAAACAATTGACTTAAATCTACTCTAGTCATCAACGAAAACAATAAATGATCGATGGAATCACAAAGAATATAAGAGAAATAATTCAATCACACATACACAATGATTTTCTAGGGAAAGCCACAGCTAAAACCCCTACTATTTATATATTTCATTAATCAAAAAATATGAGAAGATTGCAATGCTTTGCTCAAGCCCGTGTAACCTTTGCACTATCTCTATCTATCTCACCGCTTCCTAGATAGGCTCAAGCCAATACTTAGCCAAATTATTTATTTCCCAAGTCCCTATTTCCTTGTGTTTCTCCTCAAGGAATTAACCTCTATTAATTAGGAAATTCCTCCATTATGATAGGACTTTTTTTTACTGCATGTACCATTGGTTTAATTTAGATGATTTTAAAAATGATAGTACATTGTCCCTTAAATCCAATCTTAATTGGGTATTTCGCTTATCTGACATGCATCAGTTAACTATGAGTGAATCTTCAGTTCACTAGTTGATCATTGTAGGAAGCACCACACTCGACTGTAGGAAACACCACATTGTACTGTAGGTACCACCACACTGCATTTTAGGCAACACCCCACTATACTATAGGAAGCACTGCACTGCACTTCAGGAAGCATCCCACTACACTTCAAGCAACACCCCACTACTGCAGGCATCACCCCACTACTACAGGAAGCACCCCACTACCGTAGGAAACACCCCACTACTAGATCTCCCACTAATTCCTCCATCAGTTTGAACTAGTTTAACTAACTTTAACTCAATTGGAATGAATTAAATATTTAGAACTCAAATTAAACTCAACTAGTGCTCTTAATTGTAGGGGACACTCTACATGACTCTAGTTAGATCCTCAACTCGAATTAATTGAGCCAACTAATTAAAATTAACTTATTTAACTATTTGAAGTTTCCATGAGATGTGGAATTACAATTTTATTCCCAATTTAATTCAAGGACAAAATTAAATTAGGATCTTTCTTAATGTTATTTTTAACATTTCTTGTTGCAATTTCCAATACTCCCTCTCAACAAGAAATTAAATCACATCTATCCCAATCCAGTACCTTTGGAATGTATTTCATTCAACTCTTATCACTGTTGTTGTTGATAATGCAACGTCTAAACCAAAAAGCATCCAAACAAAATAAACTGAATCAAGTTTTTCTGCAACTCTCTATTTGGAAAATTGTGTTGTTGCTGACTTTGCTACTGAGCCTCCTGCTCTGGTCTCAACTCTTTTGTGCACTCCTTAGTATCTTATTGACACTAATCCTACTGCTACTGAATACTGTGGGCCCCCGTAGCAAGGTAATGATCCATGAGACAAAAAAACCCCTCAATGGATCCTACCCAAATTTCTACACTCTTGGAATTATTGCTTCACATCGCCCCACCTCTCACCTGGAGTTATGGCTGCATGTGCTCCCTCATCCCACTCGACTCGAAATTTCCCCCTACTGGAGGTATCTTCTTGAGTGGATGTCTCCACTCGGCCTCCTATCTGCTTCTCTAATTGTGGTTGCTTCATAACTTGTTGAGGCTAGTTTTGAGGCTACATGTTGAGAGGTAATTCATGCTCCTTCTCAACCACCAATTCTCTAACCTTTTCCTTTCTCCTCAAGGATTTTCATGCATCTTGTACCTCAAGTGCATATAGGTTCTTGACTCATATACCAATCAGTTTCACCTTTCCCATGGTGATGTGTCTAAGGAAAACCTTTCATTTTCTAAATATCACATCGTAGCCACGGTCTTCTAGTACCTCAACAGAAACAATATTCCTCTTTAGTCCTGGAATATACATCACATTTGTGAGCCTAAGAGGGGAGCCAGACTCCCTCTGAAAAGTAACTGTATCAATAGCAGTCACACTATAGCTCCCATAATCTCCAAACTCTATGTTCTGCTTGAGGTCTTTCTCCTCCAAGTCACTGAAGAGATCTTTATTTCCCGTCATATGGAACGAGGCACCATTATCAAGATACCACATGCTTCACATCACAATTCTTTTCATGCATGCAATGAGAGTAAAATCAAATTTGAAATGTGAAGATAGAGCTTCACCTATTGTTGCTGGTGCAGGATCCTTCTTGCTTGCGTTATTCTATGGAAATTTCGTGGCATAGTTCCTGAACTCATGACATTGAAAACACTTGATTTTGGAAAATTATTTCTTATTTCCCTTGTTGCTTCGAGTATTCTTTCCCTTTTCTTTCTTTTCTTTGCCAGCTAATGTAAAATCCTCTTCCACTTATTTGGATGAGGTCCCATCTCTAGTTTTTTGCCAAATCTCTTCTTGTACCAAGTCATACCACAAATGCTCCCACTCTGGTAGCTTCTCCCTCCCATTAACTAAGTCCTCGTAGTTGTGCTAGCTCTTGGGAAGGCCTAGAAGTGCTAGGCTCACCATATCGTCTTTAGCATTTGTAACATCGACACTTCCAAGCTCATCCCAACATTGGGTGAACTTGGTCAAGTACTTCAGTATTATGTCGCTCTTCTCCATCTTGATCTTTCTAAACTTTTCCTTCAGTTCCAACTTTGTGTGGTCACTGTTGTTTTGAAACAGGTCTGTCAAGGCCTTCTACATTGCAAATGGAGTCTCCTTACTATGGAGGTTCGAGACAATATGATCTCGAACTCCTTCTAGGATAATCCATCTTGCTTTTGCCACACACTTTCTCCACTCTTCTAGATCCTAAGCATCGGCTACTGGAGGCTTAGGAATATCTTTGTCTATGAATTCCTTAAGCTTTTTGTCATCCAACACTGCCTCCATCCTCTCCTTCCAAGAAATATAGTTCAAACTATGCTCAAGGGCATATTCGAGTCTCAATCTGTAGAACAACATCGCGCTGGCTCTAAAGTATGATACTACAAATTTGATTTATCCTGCAACAAACAAACTTGTATTCTCCTCTTCTATAAATATTTAAGCTTTGTTACCATGTAGAAATTCTTTGTAGATTCAAACTGTAAATTGTAATATTCTAAAACAATTTACTTGAATCTACTCTACTCCTCAGTAGAAACAATAAACGATTGATGAAATCACAAAGCATATAAGAGAGAATTTAATCACACATAACACAATGATTTTATGGGGAAAGCCATAGCTAAAAACCCCCGCTATCTATATATTGCATTAATAAAAAAATATGAGAAGATTACAATGCTTTTCTCAATCCCGAGTAACCTTTGCACCATTTTTATCTATCTCACTACTTCCTAAATAAGCTCAAGCCAATACTTAGCCAAATTCTTGCTTAACCAATTCCCTATTTCCTTGCATTGTTCCTCAAGAAATTAGCCTTTATTTAACTAGGAAATTCCTCCATTATGAATTGTCTAATCCTCATAGGCATTTTTATGATTGCATGCACCATCAGTTTAATTTAGATGATTTTACAACTAATAGTACATTGCCCGTGAACTCCAATATCAAGTGGGTCTTTCCCTTATATGACATGCATGAGTTAATTATGAGTGAATCGTCAGTTTACTGGTTGATCACTACAGGAAGCACTTCACTCAACTACAGGAAACACCACACTGCACTTCAGGTAGCACCCCACTGTACTACAAGCAGCACCACATTGCACTTCAAGAAGTACCCCACTATACTTCAGGTAGCACCCCACTATCGTAGGAAACACCCCACTACTAGACCTTCCACTAATTCCTCCATTAGTTGGAACTAGTTTAACTAACTTTAAATTAGTTAGACTAAATTAAATAATGATGACTCAAAATAAACTCAACTAGTGCTCCTAATTGTAGGAGACACTCTACATGACTCTGGTTAGATCCTCAACTCAAATTAACTGAGTCAACTAAGTCAAATGAACTTAGTTAACTATTACAAGTTGTCATGAGATGTGGAATTACAATTTTATTCCCAATTTAATTCAAAGACAAAATTAAATTAGGATCTTTCTTAATGCTATTTTTTACATTTCTTGTTGCAATTTTCAACAAACTTGGGGAGCTCTTCTACAAGATCAACTCCTATTTTTGGTTGTAACTCTCTCCATTTCTATTTATACCAAGACTAGACTATTTTCCTATATAAGACGTTATGATTTCATGTATTTCAATACCATGTTGATCTATTGGATGAAGTGATTGGATTATGCTACACAGATGTCAAATATCTTTGGCTTGTCTTGTTTGATTGTGCAGGTTCTAATTATAGCAATCAAAGCTAGGATTGGAGCGTACAAGTTGAGGAAGGAGCAAAGATTACGACGAATTCCAGGTAGACCTCATCCCATCATTCAATTACTTTAAGGAAGACATTTTTCCCTTTTGTTTTTGTTTTTATAGGTCAATCCACCAGGCCTAGGGTAGACACTTATTCCGTAGTCGTATATTATGTATAACACGATTGTAAGCACAAATTTATCACCATCTGATATATCATCCATAATAATTTTCCTTGATCCTCAATGACATGATTCTCTACCACATTTCCATGATATACTCTGCCATGTTTCCATGTTAACATGTTAGCTAATTTGTTATTGTTTGCCTTATTAACTGGGCCATTGACTGAGTTGTGGCAATGACATAATTTCCTTTTGGCTATGCCTAATAGGTATATAACCTTCCCAAGTATATGTTCCACATATTCCTTACTTTGGTTTCGTTGGATTACTTCTCGGAGTATGGTAACTTTCAATTTTTATACATAACTGGAGAGAAACTAGAGAATACGTTAATATATGCAACTTTACATTTAACTTGATTTTACAAAAAAAACATATAAAACAATAGAAAAATGGACATATTAACTTTAAAAATAAAAACTTTGTAGCTCACATAACATTTGTATGCATATATGATGGCATTAAGTATGAAAAGGATAGTTATGATGGCTTCCTAAAAGATAAAATGGTCAAAACTAGGTCAACTGAGTGACAAAAAGAGTTAATCCTTTGATCTCATTAGTACTCTCCACTACGAGTAACATATTTCAGTACTAAATTATATTTTTCACATGACTAGACTAGGTAATCCTTGAATTAATATTTTGAGATGAGCTTCTAATGTTTCCATGTTGAACATTATTTTTCTAGTTTTGAATTTCAAAATTCCCTTTTATCAATTCTACAATATGCAACTTGATTCCATGTTAGATTCGCAATACAATTCTTATTATTATGAATGTGTTCTACCTCAAATTCAAACATCTTGATTAAAGTTTTCCATTTTCTCGATTAGGATCAATCATTTTGTTAATAAATCCTTTTAAAACATTATAATCTAATTGAATGACAAACTTGTGAGGGAGAATAAATATTCTAAAAGCTTTGAGTGTTTTTACAACAACATTTATTTCTAGTTCTATATTATGATATTGATAAACTATGTATAGCCAAACACCCAAAGCATATCTACATAATTATTCATCTTCCAATAATACTCCTTAGAATCCTTTCATTGAGGCATCTATTTGTTTACTAGTAGGTAATATTAAAGGAGGAACATGTGATGATTTTTCTCTGAATGTTCTTACTGCTTTAATATGTATTTCATTGGCATTTCCTTAATAGTTTCTATAATTGAGATCTCTGAATGTAAGCATATTATAAGAATGAAAGAACCAAGAAAGATTATAAGCATTTGAAAGTTTCAAAAATATATGGAAATTACAAAATATTTTTTGTAATGACGGGTTGCACCTTAATTTTTCCTTAGCATATGAATAAAATAATATATTGTGTCAAAGTTCTCCTTAATTCAATTTTATCCTTTGATAGGACAATTCCATAATTTTTTATTAGCTCAATACTTTTTTTAAGGTTTTTTGTTGTTTGGTAAAATTGTATGTATTTTTTGACTGCTGCGCATGCGCCTGAGCGGAACCTGACCTGAGCGCGCCTGCCTCTTCCTGCATCTGTGCCAGCATGGACCCTCCGAATCCTCCCTGCGGGGATCCGGATTTGCAACGGGCCTTCTCCAAGCTGGTGAGATCTCTCCCTCCACAACGAACCCGACCAGCAGCAACTAAGTTTGTTAAGAAGCTTGATGTAATACAAGAAGTGCAACTGCCACCTGCTATCCCTCGCATGGCAGCCCTTTCTCTTGCAGAGAAAGGGCTCATTGGGCAGTTCACAGGACTTTGGCCGTCGCCTAAAACAGTGCAAAGGTGGGTTGAAAGAAATTGGTCGGACAAGACTCAGGGTAAAATATCCATTAGATTCTGTGGCAGAGGATACTACACATTTCATTTTGAAACAAAGGAAGACAAAGATTTAATATTCAGGAACGGACCATATTTTATGGATTCCAGGGGCCTCTACCTCAACAAATGGACCCCAGATTTTGATCCAGAACTAGACATCCCGAACGCTGTCCCAGTTTGGGTGCGGTTGCCCCATCTCCCTCTTCACTGTTGGGGGGATGATTCTGTAAAAGCAATAGGTAACGCAGTTGGAAAATACATAGATCGCAGTGAACCAAAAGACAACATGCAGGCGTGCGCAAGGATCTGTGTAGAAGTTGATTTAGGCCAAGGTCTTCCAGAGGCGATCAAGTTGAAAGTTGATGATTGGAGCCATATCCAGCAACTAGACTACGAACAGATACCTTTCAAATGCAAGGTATGTCACGAATACGGACACTTTGCAAATAGATGTACAAAAATTATCAATGTTGATAATGATGAGCAGGAAGGTCAATGGGAACCTGTGAAAAAGAAAAGGTCAGCAGCTCCTCATAAACCTCCTCCGGAAACTGATGTTCCTGGAACCTCCAACCATCGACCTCCAACCCCTCCCTCTTAGAACCCTGATCCTCCAATCCCCCCTTCTTCCAACCCCTTTTTGATCCTCTCTGAGACTGAGTTTGGCCCGAAATTGCATTCCTCTAATCCCCCTCTTCAATCTTCTTCCCCCTCCATGCAACCCCCTCCTAATCCGCCCTCTTCGAGAACCACCAGAAATTCTTCAAAGGATCATGGAGCACCAAGCGATCTTCAGAAAAAACCAGGACCTGGAAGAAAAACAGCAAAGCAGCAAAGGGATGAAAATGCACAAAAAGATATAGCTCTAGGCACACAAACCCCAATAGAGAGCTTCATCCTCGGACCCCAGGAAAAAGAAAAAAGAAGTAGGGGACATGAGAGGCGAGCACCTCTCCACACATCAGGTAACTCATGATGAAAATGCTGTCTTGGAACAACAGGGGATTAGGGCACCCCTCAAAATTAGTTGCCCTTAAGGAACTAATAAACAGTGAAAACCCTGAAATCATGCTTATACAAGAAACAAAGCAAGATCAAAGTGAAATGAGCAAAGTAATAAGTCAGCAGAAACGATTTTGTGGAAGTATAAGTGAGGCAAGAGGAGCTTCAGGTGGCATAGCAACTTTATGGGATAGTAACAAATGGATGTGCAGTTCTACCAACAGTCAGAAAAGTTGGATCCGAACCGCTCTTGAAAGTAGAACAGGAGGCCAATCAATAACTGTGTACAATTTGTATGCTCCAAATCAGTATAGAGAAAAGGAGATCTACTGGGACACCCTGACAGCAAGTATAGAAATGGATCGAAACACTAATCTCATTGTAGCTGGTGACTTTAACCTGGTGCTGCACGCAAATGAAAAAAGAGGAGGTAACTTCACTTCTGATCCCTTCAGAAGCCGATTGGAGGCAATTATTCAGGACCATGCTCTAGTAGACATTAGGCCCAAAAATCATAGATATACCTGGAGCAACAGGCGTATTGGCACCAGCAACATCATGGAATGACTTGATCGTTTTCTTGTCAGCATAGACTTCCTCTCCACCTTTTCAATAGGATACTCAAATATCCTCAATGTGTCGGCCTCTGATCATTATCCAATAACACTAAATCTCCAACACCATTGTCCTCTCGGGCCCATCCCATTCAAATACAGCGCAGTTTGGAATTGGTCTCCAGCGGCAAGAGAAGTGGTGTATGCGGCCTGGACTCAACATGTAGAGGGATCTCCGACCCATATCTGGGAGACAAAATTGAAAAAAGTAAGGCAGGATTTAAAGAACTGGGCAAAGAGTAATTATCAAGAGCCTGAGAAGCATAAAAATAAAATCAAACAAGAGCTGGAGGAGGTGCAACAGAGAATTGAGACGCAAGGACTATCCCAACAGAACAAGGAACAAGAAGGCAATCTCTATGCCCAACTGCGCCAAGTCCTCAGGGAGGAAGAAACAAAGTGGAGATTGAAATCGAGGCAACTTTGGCTGCAGGAAGGAGATAAAAATACTGCATATTTCCACAACCAAGCTACAGTTAGAAAGATCAGAAACACAGTGAGCGCTATAATGGATGATGAAAGAAATTGTTATAGCACCCAGCAGTCAATAAAAGAGGCAGCCACAAGGCATTTCAGTAAGTTATTAACTGAAGACAAAGGCGCAGAGGATTACTCAAGCATGCTCCAGCACACGCCTAAAAGAGTTAATCAAGAGATGAACAGCAAGCTCATGAAAGAAGTAGAAGAGGAGGAAGTCAAAGCAACCATCTGGAGTTTACACCCGGACAAGGCTCCAGGACCGGATGGATTCCCTATTAGCTTCTATCGGGAATATTGAACAATGATAAAGAAAGACCTCTTAAAGATGATTCGTTGGGTAATGAAAAAAGGTAAAATGGGAGGATTTACTAATTCCACTTACCTAGCCTTGATTCCGAAAGAAAATCGCCCTTCCTCCTTTTCGAGATTCTGACCAATTTCATTATGTAATTCAGCTTATAAAATCATCTCAAAAATCTTAGCAACCCGACTTAAACCCCTTCTTCCTTCTGTGATCTCTAAAAATCAAGGAGGTTTCCTCCCAAACAGGCAAATATCAGACTCTATCCTGCTTGTACAAGAGGCCATCCACTCGAGCTTAACCAGGAAGGAAAAAGGATTCGTCCTAAAGCTAGACCTTGCAAATGCCTTTGATAGAGTAAGGCATTCCTATCTGTTTGTTGTCCTTCATAAAATGGGATTTGATCCCTCCTTCATCACTATGATTGTTGCATGCATAACTGGTCCTTGGATATCTCCATTGATAAATGGGAGACCATGTTCAGCCTTCCAATCTTCTCGTGGTCTCAGACAAGGTTGTCCGCTTTCACCCTATCTATTTATCCTCATGGCTGAATCATTTAGTCAAGCATTGGATCACAACCGAAGAGTAGGTCTTATAACAGGTATCAAGATTGAACAAGGAGAAAAGAACATCAATCACTCACAGTTTACGGACGACACTCTGCTGATAGGAGGAGGCTCAGCAACAATAGCAAGGAGATTTAAAAAGCTCTTGGACCAATTCATGGATTACTCAGGAGGGAAAGTCAATCAGGCAAAGAGCTGCATCTATGGATGGAACACAACAAATCATATTATTCACAGTATTGCAAGCATTTTTGGAGTTCCCAGCAAACTAACTTGGAATCATTTCTCCTATTTAGGAATGCCGGTTAGTCTGGGACCTCTAAAAGCTGACACTTGGAACGAGATACTTGACAAAATAGAGAGGAAAGTGCAACAATGGGGCACAATGTGGCTGAACCCAGCAGGACGGCTAATCCTTCTAAAATAAGGTATCACATCTCTTCCTTTATATCGTTTTTCCTTATATCATGCTCCTGCTATCTTCCATCAAAAAATGGAAAGAATTCTTAGACATTTCCTCTGGCAAGGAGGGAAGACAGCTAAAAATAAATTCAATCTAGTGGGTTGGAAGAGCATAATCCAGGCACAGGAAAAAGGTGGATTGGGCATCAGGTCCCCAAAATTCCTTAACTTGGCTCTTGGAGAAAAAATAGTGTGGAGACTGATCACAGGTCCAACAGTGTGGTGGAAGAAAGTTCTAGAGTTAAAATACTTAAATTGCACAAGACAGCAGCTCCTGGACTCTAATATACCAAACAGAGACTGCATAAAAATTTGGCAATTATGTAAGAAGGTAATTCCCTTTATGCGACAAAACATCTCTAAAGTCCCAGGAGGGGGAAGAAGCATCAACTTCTCCAATGACAAAATCCTAGGGCAGCAACCTTTGGGATCCAAAGCAGAGGTAATCCCGATTGTAACTTGGCTCAACAATAAAGGCCTTTACCATCTCTCACAAATAGCAAAATGGGATACCCACACACGCGCATGGATAGGATGGCATCTTCCGGACCCTCCCAATATGCTAGAAGACAGCCTCAATACTTTAAAGAAGTATCTTCACAGCAAAGCTCCGGTTCAAGAAGGCAGCATGGATGGGTATCGATGGGATCCAACAGGAACCCATTACACAGTTAAAGTTGGACACCAATATCTCTGTGACAGCACCTATCAAACGGAAACTTGGAATCAATGGAAACTAGTGTGGAAAGCAGAAGCACCACCTAAAGTCAAATTTTTTATTTGGCTGCTCCTGAGAGGGAAAACACTGACAGCGAAGAATCTAAGAAAGAGAGGCATTCTAGGCCCATCCAGGTGTCCAAACTGTTGCAGATCAGAGGAAACTATGCAGCACCTATTTTTAGAATGCCCGGTGGCAGAAGAGTGCTGGAAGAGGATGGCCTCAATTGGAGAGTCAACCTGGGCATCTCAGAGCACCATAGGAGAAACGATCCATAACTGGAGGAAGAACTGTCCATGGAAGGAAAAAAGAAGCCAATTGGCGCAAAGAGTATGGAACACTATACCATACACTCTCCTTTGGCGCATTTGGTTAGCAAGAAACAGCAAGGTCTTCCAGGAGAAGGGACTTTGCATTAGAAAAATTTGTCATAAAGCTAAAATGCTGGCTATTGAAGCAATTACAAATAATACCAGAGGCAGGATAGATGCAACAAACTACAGTGTAGAAGAGAGGAATTTCCTCAGCTACGCCCTGGAGAATATACCTAGAGCACAAGAAACTAACAGGCAAGGGAAAAAGGCAAGAGAAGAAAACAGGGGCTGGAAACTGAGGCTAAAGGAAGAGGAATTCACTAAATGGTTGAGCAATTGCAATAGGTTCTGTTTATTTTTTGATGGCGCAGCTAAATCTAATCCGGGACTGGCAGGTGCAGGGGGCCTCATTTGCAACGCAAACGGGGAATGTATCCTTAGTTTCGAATGGGGGCTAGGAGAAAATTCCAATAACAGAGCAGAAGGATTGGCTCTGTTTCAGGGGCTCACTCAATTAATAAAACTCGGGATCACGAAGGCAAACGTATTTTTGGATTCATCCATAATCATCCGCCTTATGGTATATCGCCAAAGCTCTCCAAATATCCTTCTTCAGCAAATAAATCAGAGAAACCAAATCCTGCACGCAGCAATGGAAGAGGCCAGCTACCATCACATCCTACGTGGCCTGAACAAGGAGGCGGATAAGTTCGCCAACAAAGCTTGTGAACGCCCTATTGGAACTCTGCGTTGTAACTCCAGCGTGTCAATGCAGCCTTTACCATGACTACTACAACTCCCATCAATAATATTCGACCGTCATCATTCAGAATCAGATGGAAAGACTAGGTAATTCTTGTCAACAATAGAGTAGGACGACTCAAAAGGATCATGTTCAGGAAAGCAATCGGAAAGGTGATCCGAAGCATGCGAAAGCATAAGGTCTCAGGTAGGAAATGTCCCTTCACAATGATCGCCCATACCCTGCGGGAACTGCAGCTGATTTCTTGGCGCAAGCACAATCTCGTGACTCACGGCGGCTTAACCTCCCGAAGAGATCAAACAAACTCTATTAATACAGTGAAGAGGATATCCCTTCTTCACATCCAGCAAAACTGTCTGAGCGATGCTCGGCAATTCTGTGTCTGGAACACTGAAAGGTGAAGTGCGTTTAAGGAGTTATTTGAGAGCTTATCCCGAAGTGCTCAGATATACTCTTTTAGAACAGAGAGGAAGAGAACCCTCTATCACACTAAGCAAGATTGCCTGAGCGATACTTGTCATTTTTGTGCCTGGAACAGCGAAAGGAGAAGCAGTGAGATAAAGGAGTTATTTGAGCTAATGGAGCGATCAGAAGACTGCCTCCATTGCAGAGATCTTCAGGCGGAATTTGATGAGCTTAGGTCACAGCAGCGTCTTATGCAGGACCAAGTCAGGAGCCTGGAGACAAGAATGGAAGACCAATACAGGATTCTGAATGAGAAATACAGGACAGAGATCAACCTCTTCCTGCACAGAGCATCATCACTCTATGAACAGTTCAGAAATCTGGCAAACCGCTGCAGCCACGCAGAAGAATCGATCCAAATTTTACAGTACATGATGGATAAAAAGAACAAGGAAGCTCCCAGCTCCTCTAGCGCAAAGCAGGTAGAACTAGACCCAAACCCAGAAGAATCCACGGCTAGGCAGATTAGTCATATAGATATAGATTAAATATGCTCTGCAGTTGTAAATTTTGGTCTTTACATTTTATTAGGATCTACAGTAGCCTAGGAAGTTTTAGAAGCAGAACCACTAGAACTAGGATCAAGGAAGAGTCCCATTTTGTAATTCCTTTGATCCAAGTCACTCAGAAAATACTGTTTGTATGGAGAACTGACTCCTTTTTTCAGCTTATAATATAGCAACTGAACTTTGGCTAAAAAAAAAAAAAATACTTTTTTGAAGGTAAATATTATGTTATTCATTTGATGTGGAATGAGCAAGAATCCAATCTATGTATAGAATAACGAAGTTGTAATAAAGTCTAAATATAAAGTCCATCCATCATTGAGAGTATGAAGGTGCATCGTTGAGATCAAAAGGAATTACCAGTAATTCATCTTGTCTATATGTTACATTAAATGTTGTTTTATAAACATATTATGGCTATGTTTTGATATGTTAGAAGCCACTTTTGGAATCGAACTTACTAAATATTATAATGTCCATCAATTATTGAAGAAATTCATGTTTAAATGGCATTTAGATACTTAAATTTTATATTGATTTAATTGAGTGTGATATAATTAAGTACCATTTTCTTTTTCCTGCTCTTTTGTTCACTATTTATTCACTATAAATGCAAAGAAACAAAACCCAAACATTGATACTCTATCTGTGTCTTTTCACTTGGATTTACTAGTTATACCATGTTCTTATATTGTGAAAGAACAATATGTGTATTATGTTATAAGTGCAACTTATATCAAAGAACCTGTCTGATGTACCAATTTTATATGGAAATACCCCAGCAACATAAATTCAATTAATAGGTTCAAACAATAAGCAAGCTTTTTCACTTGGATTTATCATATTTTTCTTACCACCACTTTGACAGTGTTTTGTGCAAACTTGACTTTTTGTCTCATACTCATCACATTAATCTAATCCATAGATTTCATATTCTAAACTAAATTCTTCAATATATGCACAGATGTGTTTCCATAATTCATGAAATTATTCGTTTTCATATATTGTTTGATTTTGGGTTGCTTCTATAGAAAATATTTTGCAAAGTGGCCCAATTTTCCACAAAGATAATACCCTTTTTCATCACCATGCTTCTTTTTCTTAAACTATTTTCTCTAAAAGGTATTTTATTCTAATGATTGTTTTTTATATATTATGTACTTGTTTGAATATTTATTAACGAGCATTTACTTCACTTGTGTAAGTGGCCTTCTTCCAATATTCCATAGGTTTCCATATAGAAAAACCATTAACAATCTTTTTGGCGTAGAAATTATTGTGTAATTCTGAAACTTCTCATGAAGTTTACTAAAACACAAGACTCAAATATACTATATTATTTTGCGGAATTCAATTCACGATTGAGAACACAAATCATAAACATGCAAGAATAATTTTCACAAATGCACAGAGATTTATTTAGGGGAAAGCAACTGCTCAAAACCTCTTCCTATTTGTATTGCATTAATCAAATAATAGAGATGAATACATATGCTTTCTCAAGCATGAGCATAACCTGCAAGTGTATAGTCTATCCCTCTACCTAACAGACTGACTCTAGCCAACACTTAGCAAATTTTCAAGCCCTCCAAGCTTCTATTTCTTTATGTTGTTCCTTGAGGAAATTAGCCCCTATTATTTAGAAAATTGCTTCAATTGGATTTCGCAATTCCTCTACGTTCTTCCTCTGACTACATGCACCACCTATACACATTGGAATAGTCTACAATTGATAGTACACTGCTTTGGAATCTCCATCTCAACTGGTTAACTCGAATTGTCTGCATGCATGAGCTAATTTAGGTTCATTAATTAGTTATCTAGATGATCACTAAGTGTGGTTGAAGTTACACTTCCACAACTCGACCTTCCACTAGTTCCTCCAACAATTAGAACTAGTTTAACTAGCCATAACTCAATTTAACCTAATTAGATTGTTACAACTGAAATTAACTCAACCTAGGCTCCCAAAATTTAGGAATCATTGCACACAATTGAACTTCATGCCCTTAACTCAAATTAACTGAGCTAGACTACTATTTTTTAGGAATCAAATCAAGTAAATTGAACTTCAACTCATTAACTAGAATTGAATGTTCTTAACTGAGTGACAAGAGTCATGTCACCTCATTTAACTCTTCCAAGTTGTCTGCCAATGTGGAATTTCAGATTTCCTCAATTTGATTAAGGCAAAATTCAAAATTGAGACTTTCTTGCTGCATTTTCAACATTTGGTCAAATTATGTCTATTTATTTCTTATCCACACAAATTATGATAATTCAAGCTACATCTCCCAGTGTTTGTTCTATAAATGTACATTTTTTTAGCCTTCATGATTACTTGAATTTTCTCTAAAATGGGATGTGGGATTCTAGTTATCAAATTTTCTTCATCTTCAACATGACCACTTTTATACGTTGATTTCTCATATTCAACCATAAACACATTCGATCCTTTTAGGCTAACTAATTTTATTCTCATAAACATTCTTAACTATTATTTATTCATGATTTGTTTAGGAAGATCAAAAGCATATATATTAGTTTTGAGAGATTTTGTGTCTTTTATTTGTATTTTATAAAGAGAATGTTTCCCAATATCATAGATGTCCTAATTTATAATTTTTTGTTTGGGATAACTTAGCAATATAGTACATTAATAATCCCTTGAATTTATATCTGCATCTGCCACCTATTTCATCATCTATAAAATCAACATAATCTTAGGAAAAAATGAACATGTTTTTTATGCTTTGTAGTGTATAGTTATACCATCAAAATATAATGGTATGTTTAGTGAAGATTTTAATGGGAAATTTTGATTTCCTTGAGGCTAGGGAGAAGGGATTACTTGCATTTTGGAATAGATGTCAAATGGTTATGGTTTTAGAACAATATTTACTTAATGCTTTTTTTTAACCTTTTGATTTCATTAGGAAAATTAGTCAAGTCGGTTATGTTTTCTTGAGTTCATTCATCTTATTGTTTTACTACAGGGATGTTATCTACAATATTATATCCTTATATGTATCCTTATGTATTAAGATTTAAGGGTTAGCTCAGTTGATCGAGTCTCCATCGATAAAGAACTCTGCTATGAGAGGTCAAGGGTTCAATTTTCTCAACACTCTTAGGGGTCAGGATCTATGGTTGAGCTAGTAGGAAGTGATACTTTAAGGTAGATCTTCCTAGTACAAATATTATGTTGACGCAACAATCACCAATCTCTAGGGACCATGAATCACATAGAAAAAAATAGGAATAGCTCAATTGGTCAACTCCCCATTGTTAAAACACCCTTGCTATTGAGAGGTCATGGGTTCAATTATCTTGAAACTCTTGGGGTCAATCTTTGTCGTTGAACCAACATGAAGTGATCCCTTCAAATGGATCTTCCTAGTAAAAATATTATTTGGATGTATCAGTCATCAACCTCTAAAGTTTGTGAACCACATAGAAAAAACAATGTATCCTTATATATTAATGAATATTCCATAGGATATTAATTTGATTGTAGGAAATCTTATTCCTTAAGGTAGAGTTTCATTGCTCAAGAATATGTTATGCAATTTAAATATTTCTCAACCACTAATAGCAAGATATGTTACATTAGAGTTTGATTTTAGTTATATGCACATTACCAATATGTGTGGAGTGATTTGATCAGATAGTATCATGTTATAATTAAGTTGGAGAAGACAATAAGACTATTTATCTTATTGGTGTTTGATTGGTAGCAACAATCCTCCTAGCATCAACATGATAGATATCTATAATGTTTATTAAGTACTTATCATTGAATTCAAATGAAAACAAAGTATTAATAAAAAAAATATAACTAAGGAAATGTACATATTTTCAACCACTATCCACCCATATTTTACATTTCACCCTTCTCAAGAAGGGTAGGAGTACATGGGTGATTGTTGTTCTAGTTGTTGCTACATAAATCTTAACCTATTTAGTGTAGGTTTTAAAAGGGGATTTTAAATTTTTTCGTTATATAGTTCTTTGATAGGGCTTCAAGAAATGCATGGTTGTCTTTGTTATCCATAATAACAACATCTTTTATGCATATTGATGCGATTATTGATCCAAGGGAAGAAGAAATATGGCTATCCTGGGATTTGATTAAGATATATTTTTATTTTTTTGAATAGACTCTAAGTATTATAATCATGACACTAATGTTGTAGGTATGAAAGGAAGGTTGAAAATAAGAATTTTATTAACAAGTGACTAGTGTTCTTAGCTCGCCTCTCCATGGCCTACTACCATATTCAAGCATTGACATAATAGATTCACTTATTAGAACTAAAATTCAATCTATAAATAGTGAGAGGAAATACCAAACACAATGCAAAAAAAATATGTGTGCATGCAAAATAATACACTTTAATCCTAAGGCCTTCATTCTTTCCTTGTCTTGACTTAGTTCATATACTTTCTCACTTGTATTACATATAGAATGAAATGAGATAAACCTCAAATCCTTCAAAAATTCATAGGATTACAATGAAATGACAAGAGTTATGAGCAATAGAAATATTCACTTCAATTTAACCCTTATATATCCAGCCACCAAATGATCTCCTTATTTATTTTCCATTACCATATCTTAAGATACACTATATTTCTATAATGACTCACAAATGCTCTAAAGACCATATATTTAGTTCCAAGTAAAATAGGACTCCATTAGGAATGTTTTGTTCCTTGATATGATAACTCAAGTAAGTTTTGCAGAGAAAATGTGTTTATGATTTTCTTAGATCATTGAGAGGAACAAAGAAAATAACATAATCTAACAGCCTAAATGAAAAAAGTAAGATAAAATAACTATAATTCAAAGAACCAATTTTTATGTTATTAATGGCTTTGTGAAAGGAAAAAGGATTGTATTGTATCTTGGTCCATTTTCATGGAGGAATTGATAGCACATTATGGGGACATTAAGAGCAATGCATTCTTTAGTCAATTAGTAAATATTTGGAAAAGGGGTCCAATTACATAGCATGTCCAATAATTCCAAAAGTTGAGTCTCATGGTAAAGAACATTTCAAAGGATAATTCGGTAAATAACCCCTTCTAGAGCTTGGTGGTGGCTACCATAGTCGTAGGTAGGGGTCTGCCACAAATATTGTAGTACTCGGAGAGACCTTTCTAACAAGGTATCGTACGCACCAAATGGAGATCATATGACCAAGTTACGATCTTAGGAAGTTGGATTTCCAACTAACCACAACAGGGCCAACAAACTCTTGGTGTTCCATTTCCTAGGGTTAGGGTCTTGGTTATTTATGGTCTCCCTTTGTTTTTCAATAATAAAAAGTCCCTTGAGCATCATTGTAACACAGTTCGAAGGCATGCAACTGCCACATATCTTCTCAGAGATAGCTACCATCACCCAAGATAGTTTATTTCAATTTTGTATGTAAGCATATTTCAGTTCTTTGATATTAATGAAATGAAGATTTATTTCTGCTACATCTCTGTGTTTATATTTATATATGTATTATGTTCTTGCATAAGTCTGCATTAGTCGTATCAGTGTAGTCTGATCTTTCTTCATTTTTTTGTGCATGTTCCCAACGAGGTCAGGGTTTAAGGAGTTGGGACTAGAAATGGTTGAGGCCTTGAAATACTGGCCCCGCCAACACCGACGACCTCCCATAGCGGAAGAAAAGAAAGATGAGAGAGCAGGAGATCCTATCAAATTGTTGCTTGAAGAAGCCCTCAAGTGATAGAGGAACGAAATAGTGGACAACTTTTCCCCGATCCTTTGGTGGATGCGAACTGACAACACATCATCATCCAGGAGTCATTTCGGAGGGGCCACCCCCTTCAAGGTACAAATTAACTTTGATATCCCTATATTTGAAAGTCAAATAGATGCAGATGTTGTAGATAAATGACTAAATCTGCTAGCAAGTTATTTTTCGGTCCATAAATTCTCCAACAGGGAGAAGATTATTTTTGCACTGCTTAAAGTCGCCCCCCATGTCAAGGACTAGTGGGAAAATTACTATGAGAGACAAGCTCATGAACACTCTTTGTTTTTAGTCATACTCTCTTGGAAATCTTTATGAGATGTTGTCAAGGAACGATATCACCTTGTTGGGAGATATGATGACAAGTACATATAATGGACTATGCTACGACAGCAAAGGGATCAATATGAGCATGAGCTGACTAATCTTTTCCATACTCTGTACACAAAGTTGGGTATCAAATATTCTGAGAAACATCTAGTGCTCAAGTACCATGGTTGTTTTCACAAATACATTCAAGAGGAAGTGGAGCTCTTAAACATATCCTCGCTTGGTGCAACATACCGATATGATGCCAAGATTGAGAAAAAAATCCAAGTAGAAGAAGTGAGACTTTGGATCTGCGAACCGGAAGTAGACAAAAGGGGCCTCCAAGCCATAGAAAAAAGGGAAGAGTCATGCCATGAATCCCCAAGACAAATCTTCGAAACCATAAGCCAAGAATAACAGGAGTGTGAAGAAGGACACCGAAAAGTGGTGTGAGTTCCATAAAACTCCCACTCACAATACGAACTAATGTCACATAGAGAAAGCATTGGTGGACAAGCTAAAAGACTCAAAGACAGATGCATGCTCTGGTTCTGAGCCAAAAGCTGACAAGGGAATTGATAAGGGAAAGAAGATCATTAACGCAAAACCCACTATGATAGTAGCCACCACCAAGCTCCAGAAGGTGGAACCTGAGGATCTAGAGGAGGGGGAGCACCTCTTCCACTCGCAGATGTAGGTAAAGGGTTCGTCAGTGTAGTTCATCATTAGTAATGGGATCCAAAAGAACCTGATCTCAACCGAGATCATTAAGAGATTGAAGTTGCCAACATTGCCGCACCCAAAGTCGTGCACCATCGGGTGGCTCCAGCAAGGGTGAGATCTTTGTGTTAGACAACAATGTCGCCTACCTTATAACATCAAGCCATTTGCAAACGAGGTATTGTGCGATGTTTCCCTTTGGAATTTTGTGATTTTTATTAGGTTAGTCATACCTATGGAAGCATCATGTTGTATATGAACCCGTACCTCGTTTTTTTATTATTACTTTGGGTCAGAAATTGTATAAGATACCAGAGGTATTGTCGCCTCCTGCATTTTCTTTAATCTTTTCTAAACAATGCAGTGACATCATTTCCCAGACCGAGAATTTTTATTCGTTAGAATTCGTCCTCAGAGCAAGAGGAATATTGTGGCTACATCCACAGCTTCCAGATAGGGCTCCTCTGCACAGAAGCAACAGATTTACAAGGTCGTTAATGAGTACAGGGACATACTCCCCTCACCCAAAGGGGCACCCCTACACTGTCAGGTCAAGCACTCTATTTATCTAAACTCAGGCGCATTGTTGGCCAATGGACCGATCTACTGATGTTATTTTATAGAGAACGATGAAATTAAGAGGCATATTTAGGAGTTGTTGCAAAAAAGGCACATCAAGCCAATTTCATCACCCTATGGGAGCTTGATTGTCTTGGTATAGAAGAAGGATGGAACTTGGAGGTTTTGTATTAACAATCACGCGCTGAATAAGATCATAGTCTGGAATAGGTATCCGATCCCATGAATTTATGACCTTCTAGACCAGCTCAAGGTGACCAAATATTTCAGCAAGATTGACTTAAATTTTGGTTGTCACCAGGTACCAATTGAACCCTTCTATATGTTAAAGACTATCTTCAAATCCAAGGAGGGCCTTTTCGAATAGTTGGTCATTCCTTTTGGGTTAATGAATTCCCCCACAACCTTCATGAGGCTGATGGAAAACATCTTATAGCCATTCACCAACTCATTCGTGGTAGTATATTTGGAAGACATCTTGATCTTTGGCCATAATTGGGAAGATCATCTACATAATATTCGAAAGGTCCTCCAAACCTTGCAACAACACAAATTGTGTGCCAATTTGGAGAAATGCACTTTTGGTATGACCCTGGTTCAATATCTAGGGTACATCATTGATGAGCGGGGTGTGCATGTGGACCCAACCAAGATACAAGTTATTCAACATTGCTAGCCCCAACCATTCTAATAGAGCTTCACAACTTTCTAGGCCTTCCCAATTTCTATCGCAGGTTCGTGTTTGGATTCTCTCATATCACTTGGCCTTTGAGTCAAGTCACCAAGGGCAGAGCGAAAACAAATTTATTTTGGTCTAAATTTAGAAAAAAAGGCATTTGTCGAGTTGAAGCATCACCTTTTCTCTATGCTAGTGTTCACATTACCAGACCTACAATAACCATTTGAAATTGAGACAAATGGCTCTGACTATGTAATTGTGCATTTCTTACCCAATAAGGGCATCTGGTGGCATATCATAGTGAGACACTTTTAGATACAGTCTGAAAATATCCCACCTATGGAAAAGAGATGTATTCCATTTTGCAGGCTTGTTGACAATGGAAGCATCATGTTTTTGGGAAGGAAACAATTATCCACACAGACCATCAACCCCTAAAGTTCATACAGACACAAGGAAAGTTGCAGAACGATCGCCATCAGAAATGGTCCACATATATGCAACAATTCCATTTGAACATCAAGTACAAGAAGGGAAGCACCAATAATGTTGTAGACTACCTCATCTGACCACCAATTATGGCGCTGACCACTAAGCTCAACTATTATGGACACAAGACTTTGGGATGGTCGCATCTTTACAAGAGTTCTATAGAATTCGGCACAACAAACCATATGCTCCTGGAAGGAAAGTAAGTTCCATACTTTCACCTCTAAGATGCACTGTTATGCCAACATGGAGACCTTTGTGTTCCTTCAAGCAAGCATGCCAAGATGATTTGGGAAGTGCACTATAGTTGGGCCGCTGGACATTTTGGGGTAGAAAAAATAGTGGCAATGCTGCAAAAGTATTTTTATTGGTTAAACCTTCAACCGAATGTTGGGAAGTACATAAAATCATGCACTTCCTGCATCATTTCCAAACCTACAATCAAGAAGCATGGCTTGTAAACTCCTCTACCTACTACTAGTCAGCCCTGGGAATCCATATCCATGGATTACATGGCGGGCCTTCCTTCTACCAAGCATGGCAACGAATATGTTTTCGTGATCATTGACGGATTCTCTAAGATGGCCATTTTGGAGGCCTGCAATAAGAGTATCACAACAGAAGTCATTGCCAAACTCCTCTTTGAAAAAGTATGGGTACACTTTGGGATCCCATAGTCCATTATCTTATATCTGACAACAAGTTCCAAAGTACATTATGGTTAAGCCTTTGACATTTGTTGGATACCAGGATCACTAAGTCCATGACCCTCCACCCCCAAACGAGTGGCCAAACAGAGGTCGTCAACGGGATGATCGTGCACATCCTACACATGTACAACTCAAAGCATCCATGCACATGGGATGAAAACCTCACCTAATTCCAATACAACTACAAAATATCTCTCCATAGCTCAACTAGCCACAACCCCTTTCAGGTGGGGTTGGGATTCCAACCACTATGTCCCATTGATGTTTTCATACCACTTACATCTACTCACACGGATTCGGCTCATGCCTAGTCTAAAGCTAACAAAGCTAACAACTTCATTGAACACATCTGGCAATAGGTGCATGGCATAGTGGATAGAGAAAATGCCAAGTACAAATAGTGTCATGATTAGCATCAGGTGCCACACAAGTTCTAGGTGGGCAACAAAATTTGGTTACATTTGCAGAAGCAATGCCTCGCTAGGGCCCACTACAAGTTTCACCCACTCTGATATGAGCCTTACACCATCACTAAGGTTGTAGGAGAAATGCTTCAAGCTTAGCATTCCACCATTCCTTGGCCTGCACCTAGTATTTAATGTGGACCGATTGTGGCCATACTTTCCCCCATTATTGGACACATTAGACATTATTGAGCAGCTGACATCAAAAGACCTCAACCCAAGTTGTATCGAATAGGCCAACACTGATAATATCATGGGCACACAAATCAATAAAACTCACTAGTAGAGGATCCAGCTATATCGAGTTTTCAAATCAGGTCAACTCCTTCACCAGGGCAAGTGGCTCACTAGGGACTAGGTTTAATAGAAATTTTCTCACCTCAAGGAGGCTCTACACACAATGGGGACCATTGTTTCCTGCAGGGGGGAGGATTTCCTATGCGGGGGATTGATCCAGGTGGATATTGGTGACCACCTGCCTATTCCACCTGGACCTCTAGCTAGTTTCATCAATTTCCTTGATTATAGCACAATTTACTATTTTTAGTAGTTTTTTGGGTTCTAAACTTCTAGAGTCATTTTCACCCCCTAAATGATGTTTTTTGAGGTTCGCAACATACATATAGCCATAGGAAAGGGCTTGTAGCAAATATTGCAGTACTTGGAGAGATCTTTCTAACAAGGTAGTGTACATGCCAAATGGAGATCAAATGACCAAGTTACGACCCCAGGAAATTAGTTGTCCAACTAACCCCAATGGGGTCAACAAACTCTTGGCATTCAACCTCCTAGGGTTAGGGTTTTGGTTGTTTAGGGTCTCCCTCTCTTGTTCAATAATAAAAAGTTCCTTGCACCTCATTGTAACACAATTCAAAGGCATGTAGTCACCACATCTCTTCTCAGAGATAAGCTACCATTGCTCAAGCTAGTTTATTTCCATTCTATATGTAAGCATCTTTCAGTTCCTTGATATTAATGAAATGAATATTTATCTATGTTGCATCTATATATATATATATATATATATAGAGAGAGAGAGAGAGAGAGAGAGAGAGATTATTTCATTCCTACATAAGTCTGGATCAACTTATTCTTATGTAAGAACCCTCAAATAAAATAGAATATCCTTTTAGAATTACACACTTCTCCCATAGGAAGACATTTAGGGAACATGAAAACATACCATAATATCAAGAAATATTTTTTTGGGGAAGGTCTCAAAGAAAATGTGCAAAAGCTTTTAGTTGAATGTGTGGTATGCCAATAGAAAAAGGGAGAGAAAATTAAGACCGCGTGGTTCCTACAACCATTTGCCATACCTATCTAAAGTTAGGAAGAAGTTTCAATGGATTTTATTCCAGTTTTACCCAAATATGAAATAGATGATGCCATTATGGTAGTGGTAGATAAAATGACAAAGTATTCCCATTGTTTATCTCTTACCCATATCCTTAAAGCAAGTATAATGACAAAATAATTCATGGATATAGTCCAAAAATTTCATGGAATATCGATGATTATTGTAAGTGACAAAGATCTAATTTTCGCTAGAAATTTTTGGACCAAATTATTTTCTTATTTCAGTACTCATTTGGCTCATAGATCATCTTACCGTCCTCAATCCAATGGAAAAAGATATTGTGAATAAATATTTATAAGGATATCTATGTTGCTCTACATCTAATAAATAGACACAATTGGTCAAGTGGTTTCCCTTGGTATAATGGTGGTATAACACATCCTTCCATATTTCACCAAAAATGTCCCCATTATGGAACTTTATGGATAGCAAACTCCATCCATTGCATAACCCTTGAAAGGGACTATAAGGGCTAAAGTAGTGGAGGACCACATAAGGCACAAACAAGAGTTTCTCTAGCTATTGGAGGACAACTTGGTTACAACACAAAATAAGATGAAAAAACAAGTAGATTAACATCGTAGTGAAATGTAATTTGAAGTGGGGGATTGGGTATTTGTGAGACTACAACCACATAGAAAAATTCCCCTCCATGAACAAAAGGGAAATAAATCAACACTAAGGTATTATGGCCTCTATAAGGTGTTCCATAGGATTGGAAGTATGGCTTACAAATTGGAGTTGCCTCCATATTCACATGTACATCTAGTCTTCCATCTTTCTTGCTTAAAGAAGATAATCAATGACAATATCTCAATTTGGACTATTCTACCATATATTAATGAAGAAGGGAAAATCATACTAGATCCAGAAACAATCACAGAAACGAGGATTAAGCAACTAAGAAATAAAGCAATTACTGAGTACCTCATAAACTGGAAGAAGTTTACAATGGAAGAGACAACAAGGAAAGATGAGTTGTTCATCCAAATACATCCATATTTAGTCAAGTGTTGAGGAAAACACTTGTTTAAATGGGAGAGGCATGTTAATCCCTCTATAAGGCCCAGGTTAACCCTCAAACCCCTTCTTAAGCCCTATATATTGAGTTATTAGATTTATATTATTATATTGTGATGTCGACTAGATTCTTTCATTGTACAAATTCATTATAATTGTTACAATTGTTTCATATATATATATATATATATATATATATATATATATATATATAATATATTATATATATATATATATATATATATACACTAAGGAGACCTAGTCCTAGGATGACTAAATCTTGTGTTAAACATTGTATTTATTGTAAAAGGAGGTTCCGCCCTCGAAGTGGACCATAATTATTGGTTTCTTATCATTTTTAAGGTACAAGGTTCATAGTAAAAGCAACCATAAACCCCTTATTACTCTTTATGACATCCCTTATTCCTCTAATAGGAAAGTGATAAATGTTTATATTCATATAACCCCTTGCATGCTATAAATGATTAAACAATATTATATTCAAAACATTAGAGCATGTGTCGACATATCAACCCAAAAATACCTTATAAAGTGCACAATGCCATGAAACCGCATTATACTACCCTATCAATCCATGTATGATTTTCCTCATGCATGACTACGAAAAAGACTCATGTGACGAGCTAAGCAAATGAAAACATCAAAGTGGTATTTAATGGAGAGCCATCAAGACAAGAAGCCATGGGTACCTTCTGCAAGAAGCTTCACCAATAAGCATATGCTATTGACATTAATATAACATCAATATTTCCTTTCATTGAATTTTGCAAATATGGGATTTGAACAACACTATGTTCGTAAACAATTGAGAACTCCATAATTGCAAATTAAACTCACTAGTATCATGCTAATCAAGAAATAAAAAGATTGCCAAAAAGATAAAGGTTGTTGTTTTAACCAAATTTGCAAAAGGAAAAAGGATGTTGTTTTATGCAAGTATTTGAAAGAAATTGGGATTTTATCTTTCTAAATTCTATGTTCAAAGGATTTACAACAATAAGTTGTCAACCTCAAAAGCTCACTATAATCACTTGGTAAATAGTGCTTTTGAAACATAATCATTGCTACTCAAAACATCATCATAGCAATGTTGTTGTACTTTTGTCTTCCTTTTTTTTCAAATTTCCAAGCTTTCTACCAATATCAAATTTGTGTAGTCTAGCTTGGGTTCACACTTAAATGGTTGAGGATACATTTCAATCAAACTTCATATGTCTAGGAAAACAAAGTACACCATAACCAAGATTTCTTTTGGTGTGATAAGATAAATAATTTTATTTATAATTCCAAATAAAACCATGTCATCCAAATAACCCACCTAGAACCATTTAAGGCCAACCAAATAAGGAAGCTTTTATCTCATAATAGATATACATCAATGCGCAAATGTTCCAAAATTTGTAAAGAAATGAGGCATTATTACTTTAAGAAAATGCAACAAGTAGAGCCTTGCATGGGTTCACAAATGGTTGGGAAGTAATGTACATTATTTGGGATTAAAGTTCAATAGTAGATGTATCATAACAAAAATACAATAAGGCCCCAAAGTCCTTGATAAGCTAATGATAAATAAAAAAGATGAATCCCCCTTTAATTGTTGTAATTTTCTTGCAAATAATAAATTTCATGCAAAACTCAATTACATAGGAAATGGTTGAGTGAAATTAGTATGAAACCATACCTATTTAAAGATTTAGACCTCCAAGAAACATTGCCAATAAGAATAAAACAAGAGGATATTAGTGACATTTTTCAGGGAATAGGAGGAAATGGAATAAATGCACCTATAGGTAATCTAGATCTAATATATGGGTTTGAGATATGCTAATTATAATGGCGGAAAAATATTTCAAAATAAGAGACTTAATAGCACATTAATGAATATAAATGACCTTCTTCATTTACTAAGAACAAGTATTGGAGTTAAGGCAACCAAGTGATAAAGGCCATGAGAAACTACAAAGGCAATACTCAAGGAATGAATGACATAGTTTATCTCCACTTATAATTAGAAGTGTTGACTATAATACTTTCCCAAGGTTGCTTAGGCATGAAGATGAAAGTGCTATTAAGGTAAATACCCAAACTATCCATAGATTTATATATACTATCCATATATTTATATATACTTTGACATCTATAGTAACAAATTCCTTGATAAATCTCATTAACAAAGAAAAATACAAACTTGTAAACAATATTTCCCAAGTAAAAAAACAAAAAAAACATAACAGTGAAAGAAAATCATAACACAATAAACCTTAATAATTTTCCATGTTAACTTATTCATCATCCTTGTCTCCATTAAAATATACACCTTATAAATTAATTAATAATATCTAAAATATCGATAAATAAAATTTTAAAATTAATATTTAATACTAGCTAATACTAATATACTCTTAATTTTCTTTTCAATCAAGAACCTTATATAAACCACTAAATACCAAATCCACCAAATGCTTACCACCTGATTAACATGCATTTTTTATTTAAATTCAATGAAGGAATACACAAGGGTTCACCACCATATCATAGTGGTTTAGTTAGTTATTAGTGAGGGACATGCAGCTAACTACCCATTTCAATTTAATGTTATAGTAATCTTATTACTTGTTAGTGAGAGATATGTAACTCACTACCCATTTCAACTTTACAACCATAATGATTCTTATATTTATTGGTCAAGAGGATGATGTCACCCATCCTAAGTTAATAACCAAACCAGACCCTACCATGATGCTTATATCCTTTATCAACCCATTCCAACTTAGCTACCCAAAATAACTCTAATCTGTACCAGAGTACGAGCAACTACTTTGCTGAGATTTAAATCCTTGCAAAAACTAAAAACATAATCCACTTTTTAACCGGTTATAACCAAATACGCTGCACTAAAATAAAAAGATTTAACAAAAATTTGTGAGAATGACTATAATGACATTTATTAATCAAAACCATATATTTATTTATATGTATACACACCATCAAAGCATTGAATACCTTCAACGTAGCAATGCTTAGCTATAGGTTCTCACCTTTGAAAACCCAGAGAATCCACCACTTCTTTAAGCAGCAGGTTAGTTGAGGTGCTACTGTACTGAGTTTCAGAGACCCTGTACTTCTATAGTGTGATGTGCCTCCGGTGTGGAGGGAGGGTCAGGGCGAGCACTCACATTCATATCCAAATTCACACTCCCCTCGTTGTCATTCCTCTTATTGCTGCGGGAGAGCTCCAGCAAATTCTGCCTGCAGGTCGGGCAGGAGGAATGCGAGGCGAGCCACGTATCTATGCAACGCATGTGGAAGCCATGATTGCACTTGGGCAGGATCCTTACCTCCTCCCCCACCACAAACTCCGACAGACAGATCGGGCAATCGGTGCCAGGCAGCTTCGATTCCGCAGCACCGCAGACTGCCGTGGGCAACGCCCGGAGCGCCTTCCGCTTCATCCCGGTGTTGACCACCCTGGGGGCCTCCTCGTTGTCCGCGGACGTGAACAACGAAGCCCGCGCGCGGGCACAACGGAACGCGCAACGGACGATGGAGTTGAAACCCATGGCGCATATCAGAGCGCAGAGCAGCGCCGCAAGAATCACGAGCATGTTGGTGTTGAAGCTGCTCTCCCCGATGTACGGCGTATCGGCGGCTACCTTCTGCCCCGGATTCGAACCGAACTCCTCGGACACCGCCGGCTCCAACATAATTCTTCTAGAAGCTTCCATCCATTCCAGAACCTTCCTGGAATTTATCATTCTTCAGCTACCCAGTGTCCCCAAAACCCCTCTAAATCTGACCAGAAATCTCTGCTTCCTGCCTGGAGAAAGCACCATTCAAACATCCATCTGCTTCATTTAGCAGAACTAAACTTCCAATTCTAACTGCAGCTGCAAACATTCACCAAAACCAGATCTGAATTCGGCTGCCCTCTTTCTGGAGCTCTGATCACGCCAGAAAGCCCAGTGGGCACATACTCATTTAATGCACGGTCTGTGTATATATATTAAGGCAGTGCAGGCAACGAAGAGATGGTCGACCATGGCTGCCAATTCCATCTCTATCAGAAACCCTCGCGGGCCCTTGGGAGCTGAGCAGACATGTGATAAAGATAAGGGGGGAGCAGATCAGGCGTGGCCGGGATGGGATTGAAACCAATGTTGTTGAGTCATCAAATTTAACCTTATACACGAGATGCTCTGAATATTATTACAGGGGTAAACTTTCTATGTTTCTGAACTTTTAGGAATCGTGGGAGGATGCTGCGAAGGGCCCATGGTTTCTATGTTGTTTTGTGTACGCTGCCCAGACAAAAGGCAGGTACTTTCCGACATCAATGGCGCAGCACGTTAGGCATTGAAATCCGAAATGAAATGCCTCCATGGAATTTTATCTTATCTCTATGGTGTCTACAACCTTAATACTCACTCACTTTTTAGGTAATCTTTATCTGTACATCTTTCATATATATTTACCATTACCTTAAATAAAATCACATCAAAAATAGTGTAAAAACTAGTGTAATTACGGGGCAACAAATAAGTCTATGGTCAATGGGTATATATAGCTTCCGTTCATTTAATTAATTTTTATTGGTAAGCTATTTATTTTTAACATATTTACAAGACTTTTGAATAAAATCAAATCAATATTTTGGGTAGGTAGTTTTACTATGGTGAGTAACTATTAAATCTAGCAATTTACTCATATTGGTTGTTGAGATTCTTGATATGAGAAAAATATTGTAATAATTAATAATTACTGAAGTGTATTATCAACCTTTGATTTTTACGTAGATTAGTTTAATTTGCAACCATAGTAAAGTAATTATTTTTTATTGTTCATTTATTTTAAAATGGGAATTTTAATTTTAATTAATTTATTAATAATTATTAAGTGGATTATATAAATTTAACTTTTAATGAATATTAAAGTGAGATTTATCTTAAAATGTGTTATGCTATTTTGTCTTTTTAATAAAATTAACTAATTAAAAACATTATCAAATAAATATGTAGTGTGGTTTTTTTAAGCATGTGTGATTACTAAACCATGGTATTATGACAAAACTTATTAATTAAAAATATTAATTTTCCCTATTTACCAGCTTATGGTTGAGCTAATTAATTTTATATGGAATATAAGTATAAGGTCAATTGAGTTTATTTCTCAGAGTTACGTAGGAATGCTTGTTATTTTAACATTGTAGTCTAACTCTTTTACATTTTGACATTTTTTTATCATATTGTATTGTCAATTTCATACTTAAAAAAACCACCAAAACTAGAGAATAATTAAATTATACTTTATTATAACTATTTAAATTCAATTCCAATGAATAACCTGATAAATTTCAATTTAATGACTAAAACTAAACAATAAGATTTTATTTTTAAAAATTCTTTAAATCAGATAATTAAAGTCCTTATGTTAATGATTAAACTAAAATTAATTAAAAATATTAATTTTAAAAGTGGTTTTTATGTATGATATATATTATTTAAACATTAACACTTCAAACTAAAGTAAATACTTTAGTGTGAAGTATAACTTGAGTGGGTTTAGTATGTTTTATAGAGAGCTTAATAGAGGATACACTGTATATATCTCCAAATAAAATAAAATAAAAAAAATATTTCTAAAATTTTAAAAAAATATAATTATATACATTTCTAAATAAAAATATATAATTTAAAAAAAATAATAATTAATGATATTTTATATTAAATGAAAAATAATAAATTAAGTGATAAAAAATTTGGTTGAAAATCAATAAAATTTAATATACAATAACTATTTGCTATGGCGTAAATTTTAAATAAAATAAAATATTGCAATACAATTAATTGGAAATTTTAAAATTCAAAAAACCATTATGACATTAAAAAATAAATATTTTATACTATATTAAAAATTATATCCAAAAGAAAAAAATAGAACTTTTGATTAACCGAAATAAAAAGTTATATAGTATATGCATTTAAGCATTCATTTTTGTTGTATGATGTGTAGATCATAGTGCCCACAGGATGTAAGATATACAATCCTGTCAAAGAAAAGCGTGAAAAGAGTTGTTCCTGAACTCAGTAAAACAACAAGAAAAGAAAAAAGAAAAAATGATCCAGCTGGCCTATGCTTTCTTGCCCTTCTTCTTCTCCACTCTTCACCAACCTCCAATGTTGGGAGTGATATCAATAATGGCAAGCTAGTTTTCCATTGTATTCGTTGGTTGGTCTTTGTTTGATTGTGATCCTTCAGAGCCGTGAGGTCGTTTGATTCCACTTACTTCCAGCTGAGATTCCTGTCATTGATTCCACTTACTTCCACCTGAGATTCCTGTCGTTGTTCATGCCCCATGACAGTCTCCTGGGTCTTTTCTTCTTGTAAATTTTCCTATTCCCTTTGCTCGCCTGTAGGTTTTGTCTTCAATTCCTCTTCTTGCTCGCTTGTAGGTTATGCCTTCAATTCCTCTTCTTCTAACAATTCAATATGCTGCCAACCTTTGGGTTTTTTCTAATGTTTTTCATTTTTTAGGCTCGTTCCAAGCCAGTGGACAGACGTAGTAAAGATGCCCTGTTTGGAAACATCCACACATATATAAAAATTAATTATAAATATTTATAACTTATTAGAAGTTAATTAATAATTATAATGTAAAAATAATGTTTATGAATCAAAGAATTTAAAAATTTAATTATAACAAACACTTCCATTCTTTAAAAAATCTAATGATTTTTAATTTAAACAAAAATATTATAAAATTTAATTATTTTTATTTTAATTAATATAAATATATATATTAAATATAAATTTGCAATAAAATAATGTATTTAAAATTTAATTTTAATATTAAATTTATTATTAAAAAAAAAAAACACTTACATACCTATTAAATCTTAGTTTATTTTGCAAAAGATACCAATGAAAATATTACCATCCTCCATTTCACAATCACATTATAATCCATTGGAATTGCACTGGGTTAAGCAGTGAGCATAACACTGCAATCTTTGTTTAAGCACTCATTCACTAATTATACACTAGATGACTCCATGAAGAGAGACGATATCCCTTTGTGGCATGTGTAAAATGTAAAATGTGTCTTCACTAGGACTTTTTCCCATTGGAAAAAAATATTTATAAATATTTAATAAATAGTAATTTAGTGAAAAGTATTTACTCTTTTCTAATCAAATAAACTTAACCATAATAAATAACCAAATAACTTCTCTCTTAGTGACTAACAATAACGTCTTCTCTCATCACAATATTCTTCCACATGAGTTAAAGTATAGTCCACTCATGATGAATTTTTGAGTTTAACATTGATTGCCTTCAATCATTATTTTTTGTATTAAAAAATACAATAATATATATGTATATATATATAAACCATAATTATAATTTTAAACCTAGATAGAGTATGGTATAAAATAAAGTTATTTTAATAAATTTTAACTTTAAAAATATAAGGGTATTAGTAATTTAGGTTTTTTATCATTTGAGTTAGTAACTTAAAATAAAATAGTGTTGGTGTCAATATTTTAAAAGTTTTTAAATTTTTTTCATATATTTTTAATTAATTTAGTTATAAATTTTTAAGAATGGTTGGAATTATAAAAATTAGTGGTTAAGATTATATAATCTAAATGTAATAGGATTTGATTTTTTAGATAATTGATTTTATATATTAAAAATTATATTAGTTGGTTCGAAACGATAAATGAAATATTATAAAATTTACGTCAGAAAATCTCTCATAAACAAAATAATATTACTTCACTATAAAAAAAAGGAGTTGTCTATAACGCGACTTTTTGGAGATTCCGGTGACGGAATCCGGCGGAAGAAATGAGGTTAAATCTTGATTTTTAGCAGTTAAAATGGTTTTTTAACTGCATATTTGGATTCAGCGCCCTGAAAAACCCCTGGGAGCCTTTGATTGTGCAGAAACTAGCTATGAAACTTGAGATTCTATTGAATTGCTACCGGATTTTGACCGGAAAAATCCGCCGGAAAAACTTTCAAAAAGTCGCGTTATAGACCACTGCTAAAAAAAATTGCATGAGATAATTCAATTGGTTAAGCCCTCCTAGGTAGGGGTCATACGTTGGAATTGAAACCCATGGCACACAGCGCCGCAAGAATCACGAGCATGGTTGCGGTTGAAGCTGCTCTCCCTGATGTCTGGTTTATCGGCTACCTTCTGCCCCGGATTCGAACCGAACCAGTCCGACGCCACCGGCTCCAACATAATTCTTCTAGAAGCTTCCATACATTCCAGAACCTTCCTGGAATTTATAATTCTTGATCTATCCAGTGCCCCCAAAACTCCTCTAAATCTTTAAATCTTACCAGAAATTTCTGCTTCCTGCCTGGAGAAAACACCATTCAAACATCCATCTCTTCATTTAGCAGAACTAAACTTCCAAATCTAACTGAATCTGCAAGCGTTCACCAAAACCAGATCTGCATTCGGCTGCCCTCTTTCTGGAGCTCTGATCAGCCAAGAAACCAGTGGGCACATACTCATTAATGCACGGTCTGTGTATATATATCAATGCAGTGCAGGCAACTAATCCTGTCGAGTGGAGATTAAGCAATGGTCGAGTCCCATGGCTGCCAATTCCATCTCTATTCGCGGGCCCTTGGGAGCTGAGCAGGCATGTGACAAAGATAAGGTGGGGAGCAGAGCAGAGCAGAGCAGGCGTGGCAGCGATGGGATCGGAACCAATGTTGTTGAGACATCAAATTTAACATTATACATGAGATGCTCTGGATTTTATTACAGGGGTGAACTTTCTATGTTTCTGAACTTTTTGGAAAAGTGGGAGTGATGCTGTGAAGGGCCCATGGTTTCTATGCTGTTTTGTGTACGCTGCCCAGACAGAGGACAGGTACTTCCAACATGAATGGCGCAAGCACGTTAGGCATTGAAATCCGGAATTGCATCCGTAGAACTTTATCCCATCTCTATGGTGTTTCCAACGTTAACACTCCACTTTTTGAGTAAATCTTTATCTACACAACTTTAACATGTATTTACCATAATTTAGTTATTTGTTAATGAGTTTTTTAAATTTGGTAATGTGAGATATATTTTGAGGTAAGTATTATGATTATAGGGGATTATTAATGTATAGTTGTGTTAGTTAGATAATATGAATTCACTTTATGACTAGTAGTTATGAGAAATGATTGTTATTCTAAAATTGAAGTCTAATTTTTTTTATTTGACATTTTTTTTTGTCATATTTCAAGTTAGTTTTATTTGAAATATAGTAAGCATTTGTTGGAATCAAAATTTTGAGCTATAAAATCTATGTAATTTTAGTGCTCAATCTATTTATGCATTCAAAAATGCATTTTAAAGCACAAAAATCTACTATTTGACCAAAATTTGCATTATCAGATTCTAAAAAAAAATCCACCAAAACTTAGAATAATTAGACTACACTTTATTCTAATTATCTAGGTTCAATTCCCTCCAATGACATGGTGAACATCAATCTAATAACTAAACTAAATTAATTAAAAATATTAATTTTAAAACGGCTTTGAATTAAATAATATAGTTAGTCCAAACATTAATATTTCAAAAAATAAATATTTTTGTAAGTAAAATTTAAAATTCAATTCTTGACAAATGATATGGACAGCTTCAATATAAGAATTAAAATAAATAAATTTAAAAGTGTTTTAGATTGGATAATATATATTCTTTAAACATTAACACTTCAAACACTAAAATGCTCTATTATTATTATAACTTAAGTGGGTTAATATTTTTAAGAGATTATAGAAAAAAAAACTATATATATGTCCAAAAAATATTATATTTATAATATAATAATTATTTCACATTTTAAATTAAATGAAAATAATAAATTAAAAATATTTATTTTGTTTAAATTCAATAAAATTCATAAATATAATGTGATTTTATTTTTAAATTTTAAATGAAAATATTTTATGAAATAAATTATTTTAAATTTTAAAAATAAAAAAATCATTATATATTAAAAAAATCCACTATTTATTTCCCAGATTGAAGTTAATTATAATGTAAAAATAATGGTTGTATAAATATTTAAATATAAAGATGAATAAATAAATAGTTTAAAAGTAAGATTTTAAATTTAAATTATATATAGGTAACTTTTTTAGATATGTATTTAAATTTAATTTTCAAAATAAGAAATAATGTATATAAATAATAAAACATTTTTTTCCCTCTTTAAAAACATCTTTTAAAATTTTATTTTTCTTATTTAAATTTTATGTTATTTTATTAAAATATATTGTCTGCTAACTTTTTTATAAAAGTACAACAATGTAAAAATATTATCTTGACAAAGTCTTTTCATCTCTCATTATGTACAAATAAATGTACAATTACCACAATTAAGAATATTTATATATATTTCTTTGTTTTTTAAAGTAAGACATGATTTCTCACTCAACATTTTTGAACAAATAATATTTTCATTCCTCATTCAACATTTTTGGACATAATATTTTATTTCTGGAAGATTTGCTAATTAGCAATATTATGATAATCTTCATTCATTTTCATCCTAATAATGTGCTCACTGACATGCTTACTAACTCTTCAATTTAAGTTTATTTCTTTTATTCATTTTTCTTTGCAAATGTGTTTGATGATAAAATTATGAAAAAGTGTTGGTAAAACTAACATCTACAAATGTGAACCTAGCTAAAATTTTCTCTTTTATTTCCACATCTTGTTTTATAATGTTTGTTTAATATCAATCTCAACATATATTTTAATAAAATATATAAAAACTAAACTTAATACAAAATATATATAATATAGGTAATCAAAAAAGTTACCAATTAAAAAAAAAACAAAAAAATAAACAAATTGATATATTAATTATTAAGCAAAAAATCTTCAACGATAAATTTTTCCTCCTCAAATCAAATAATATTATATACATTTTATATGAAAAATAAATAAAAATACTTATAATTACAAGTTGCTACAATATGTAAAATAATACACATTTTATAATAAAAAGATAATAACTCAAAATATTAAGCATTTTATAATAGAAAAATAATAACGAAAAAAAGCAATCTAATTATGTTTTTGTCTCTTCTATAAAAATTTAGTGACACAATTTTTTGATAAAATAATGAATTTAAATGGTTTAAAATATATTTTTTGAGTGTATAAATATAATTTACATTCTCAAAAATTTCTAACTTAAAATCTAAAAAATTACAAAAATTTAATTAAAATTAACAAAAACAAACTACTCAGAAAAAAAGTAACCGTTAAAATACTACTAAATATAAGCCTACTTCGCAATTTTGCACTTGAAAAGTACAAAAGATTTGGGAAAAATCTTTTCACATTGATATAAGAAAAAGATCGTAATAATGTTTTCCGTTGTTACTTTTTGATGTATATTTTTTTTATAAATTTCTGCCAAATCCAGTTAAAATTTATTAAAATGAAAATTTTAAATTATGAAAAATATGTCAGCATTCGTAACCATAAGGAGTTAGCAGCGGTGCTCGTCTCCTTGTCAACACAAATAGCCACAAGGCTGGTAACTTGCATATGTCCCAAGCAAAATTATTAGTTTAGAAAAAGGAATCCATAGAATTGTTGAGATTTTCTGTTTGAAGTGAAATAGGCAGAAATCTCTGTAGGTGACAATAATAGAAATTCAGTTCTTAGATTAGCTCCAGGTTGTTGGGAGGTGATTAATGACTCCTATATTCGATGTGAGTGAGTTAATGACGCTGTTAGATTCTCTATGCTATATAACAGGCAATCATTCGGATGTTGGCTACGTGTGTGAGAGTTTTGTGAGGATTTCTTTTTTGTAATCTCCTGTTTGATTAATAAATTGCCGATGCCTATGTTGTGTGGACGTAGCCCAGATTGGTTGGGTGAACCACGTTAAATTCTTGTGTCTTTCTGTGCATGTTTGATCTGTTGTGTGTTTATTTAATTTAGCTGTGCAATTGCTTGTCCAACAATTGGTATCAAAGCGATGTTGGAGCACAGCTGAGCGCTGGTCGTGGATTAGCGCTGGTGCATGGATGTTTGCTGCTGCGTGTAGATCGTGGATTAGCGCTGAGTGAAAGTTATATACCTGCGTGGATGGTGGATGGCATGATCATGGATTAGCGCTGAGTAAAAGTTCTATACCTGCGTGGAGACCGTCTGGTGCTGGAGCGCTGGTGCGAACTGTTAGCTTATGCAGGAAGCGAAACAGAAAAGCTTGCGTCAGGGCTTCTAAAACCTTTCATTACACATCTAAGGGCAGCGGAAGAGCAGGTTGCACGAGGAGACCACGGGCATTTCGTCAAACTAGAAGTTCCTGCTTATCAGGATGTTGCTCCCAGCTGGTTCACCAAGGGCACTTTGGAGAGGTACAGTCGCTTGCTGTTATGTATCGTGCAAATATCTAAAAATGGAAAGTGGAAAATCGAACTGTAATTGCCTATTTGGATTACTACATGAAAGTATTGTTTATAGTTCACACATTTAAATTTTAAAGTATAGTATACGACGTCGTTAGTCTAGATATCTGCCAGGCAAAGAACAATTAGCAATGTTAAAATTTTCGATGGATCGAGTAACTCATTGAATTGTCCCTTTGATTGCAACCGAGGACTATTGTTTTAACAAAACCACCCAATTTTTTGCGTGAGTGGCATTGAAACTCACGGGTTAAACGTTAAATCCGAACAACATTAAAAGTCCAAGGCGCATTGCTGTTATCGGATTTTGAAAGGGCGGCTGGATTTGCTGCAAATTGGGTTTTTTTTATTTGAATTGCTTTCATATTGTGAATTGGTATATCAACCAACATTGGGTTGATTTCTCGCGCGTGGTTGCATGAAAGGGATGTAATTTTGCACGAGCAAAATTTTTTTATTGTTTAAAATAAAGGCATAGGCAGTTTTTTGTTGTGTAAAAGCAAAGGCATAGGCAATTTTTTTTTAAATTGCTGGTATTTAAACGTTATTATTGGAGATTATTGTGTTTTTTTATACAAAATGGCGAAAACTCAAAGTGCCCAGTTTGAAATTGAGAAATTTAATCGCAAGAATAATTTTGAGATCTGGAAGGTAAAAATGCATGATTTACTTGTCCAACATGACATGGCAAAGGCGTTGTTGGGCAAGTCCAAACAGCCTTACAACATCACAGATAGTGAGTGGGCCGAGATGGATGAAAGAGCGATTAGTGCTATTCGATTGTGTCTAGCTGATGATGTCCTGTTTAATATTGTGTCGGAGACAACAGTTGCTGGTTTGTGGACGAAACTGGAGAAACTGTACATGATCAAATCCTTAACCAATAGGATTCTCCTGAAGCGATAGTTGTACGGTTTGCGAATGAAGGAAGGTACATCGATTGCTGATCATTTAAATGCCTTTAATACTCTTCTTATGCAATTACAAAGTATAGAAGTAAAAATACCATCCGAGGATAAAGCTATTACTTTATTGTGCTCGTTGCCCGAGTCATGGGATCATTTTGTTACTTCTATAAGTCTTAGTTTATCATAAACTATTGAGTTTGATGATGTAGTTGCATCCTTATTATTGGAAGAAACAAGGAGGAAGTCGCATTCTGAAACCTCTACATCAGAAGCTATGATGGTTAGAGGTCATTCAAAAGAAAGACACCCCAGGAAGCCGAGCGACTCACGTTCAAAGTCGAAAGGAAAGAAGAGTAAGCTAAAGTGCTGGTTTTGTGGCAAATCAGGGCATTTAAAGAAGGACTGCTGGAAGCATCAGCAGCAAACTTCAAAAGCAGAGTCTTCGACAGAGAAGGAGGCAAATACGATAGATACAGGTTCTACATCTGGTTCAAGTATGAGTGATGAAGTATTATCAGTTAATGTGTCAAATCATGGTCAACATTGGTTGTTAGATTCCGGTGCATCAAACCACATGTGTATCCATAAAGAATGGT
>APFE030761781.1:61549-86985 GCA_000404065.3 Pinus taeda | reverse complement strand
TACTACCCACAAAATCATCATCAACAGAGATGTAAAGTTTAATGAATCCTCTCTTGTACAGTTAGATGTAGATAGTCGATTGAAACAGAATGATGTATCTGACTTTCAGAACATTCAGTTTGATAGCATTTCTAACGATAGTCATGATGACCATAGTTCAGATACTAGTCATGAACAGGTTTCAGAATCAGAATATGAACAGGGTTCAGGTTTAGGTCATGAACAGGTCTCAGATACTGATCGGAAAGAAGTTCCTACATATGGTAGTCAGCCAATCGAGGAAGCGCCAGAAACATCCTTAAGGAGGTCGACAAGAATCAAACAGCCACCGAGAAGGTATGATGATTATGTCACTTTTGTTGCATTTACTGCTATTGACAATGAACCTCTGTGCTATCAGAAAGCAATAGAAGGTTCGAAAAGTGACAAGTGGAAAGCAGCCATGAAGGACGAAATGATGGCCTTAAATAAGAACGGCATGTGGGATCTGGTGGAGCTTCCGAAAGGCAGGAAAACTGTGGGGTGTAAATGGGTCTTCAAGCTTAAACAGGGTGTGAATAATACGGAAGATAGGTACAAAGCACGACTGGTTGCAAAAGGGTTTTCTCAGAAAGCCGGTATTGACTTTCATGAGATTTTTTCACCAGTGGTTAAAATTGTTTCAATTAGAATAGTGTAGCATTAGTGACTTTGTTTGATTTGGAGTTGCAGCAGTTAGATGTTAAGATTGCATTTCTACATGGTGATTTAGATGAGGAAATATATATGGAACAACCGGAAGGGTTTGTTCAGCATCGCAATGCGAAATTTGTCTGCGGGCTCAAGAAGTCATTATATGGCCTGAAGCAATCGCCTCGGCAGTGGTATAAGAAGTTTGATTCTTTCATGTTGAGTTAGAAATATGTTAGAAGTGAATATGATCATTGTGTTTATTTTAAACAGTTGAATAATGGCATATTCATTATCTTGGTATTGTATATTGACGATATGCTTTTAGCAAGCAAAAGCATAGAAGAAATCAACAGGTTGAAGGCTCAGATGGCAAGGACATTTGATATGAAAGATCTAGGAGCAGCAAGACAAATTTTGGGCATTGAGATTTTCAGAGACAGGAGCAGTGGTAAGCTATGGCTATCACAACAAAAGTATATTGAGAAAATACTTTTGAAGTTTGGTATGAATAATGTGAAGCCTGTTTCAGTCCCTTTAGTTTCCCATTTTAAGCTTTCTTCGAATTTATGTCCTAATATAGATGAAGAAAAGGATTATATGTCTCGAATTCCATATTCCAATGTAGTAGGGTGTTTAATGTATGCGATGGTTTGTACTCGACCAAATATTTCACATGCAGTTGGGGTTGTCAGCAGATACATGGCAAATCCGGGTAAAGAACACTGGTCAGCAGTGAAATGGGTGCTTCGGTATTTGAGAGGCACAAATAGTTATTGTATTTCTTACAATAAGAGTAGTGAACTTGTTTGCGGATATGTTGATTCCGATTTTGCAGGTGATTTGGATAAGAGAAAGTCAACTTCAGGGTACGTCTTTATTCTTGCAGGTGGAGCTATCAGCTGGATGTCAAAGCTACAGAACATTGTTGCTTTGTCCACTACTGAAGCAGAATACATTGTTGCTTCTTATGCTTACAAAGAAGTGATTTGGTTGAAAGGTTTATTTGGTGAATTTGGTAGGTTGCAGGACAGCATCAAGTTATTTTGTGACAGTCAAAGTGCAATACATTTGGCTAAGAATCCGGCCTATCATAGTAAATCAAAGCATATACCGATCAAGTACCATTGTGTAAGACAGCTTGTCACTGAAAGGGGAGTCTCTTTGGAAAAGGTGCATACAAAGGAGAATTGTGCAGACATGTTCACAAAACCAGTTTTGTTAGAGAAGCTACGCTGGTGTTTGGCTTCTCTTGACTTGCAGAAAAGATAAAATAATAATAACAGGGCATCAGGCTAATTGTTGTCAAGGTGGAGATTGTTGAGATTTTCTGTTTGAAGTGAAATAGGAAGAAATCTTTGTAGGTGACAACAATAGAAATTCAGTTCCTAGATTAGCTCCAGGTTGTTGGGAGGTGATTAATGACTCCTATATTTGATGTGAGTGAGTTAATGAGGCTGTTAGATTCTCTATGCTATATAACAGACAATCATTCGGATGTTGGCTAAGTGTGTGAGAGTTTTGTGAGGATTTCTTTTTTGTAATCTCCTGTTTGATTAATAAATTGTCGATGCCTATGTTGTGTGGACGTAGCCCAGATTGGTTGGGTGAACCACGTTAAATTCTTGTGTCTTTCTGTGCATGTTTGATCTGTTGTGTGTTTATTTAATTTAGCTGTGCAATTGCTTGTCCAACAAGAATAACGCGAAGTACATTTTGAACAAAGTTTACTAAAAGATAGGTGTTGTCTAGGCCACAATTTCGTTTAACTCGTGAATTTTTCGGTGAAATTAGGTCAAAAGATGTTCAAGAAATGTTTTTTTAATAGCGAAAATAGATTACCATTAACTAGAATTTTGGGCATAGAATATATTAAAGTTTGACAACTGTAATTCAGATTTTCAAAAATTTCTGTCAATTTTTCTCAAAATCATATCCGCATTTCTATTGTTTTCTGGGCAAAATTGTGGTTTCTATTGTTTTATGGACATAATTGTTTTACGTGTTAAATATATATGTACTTCTTATACACTTTTGTTGGTTTTTGATATTTTAACGATGAAAATTATGGAAATACAATATTAAAATCCAATAATTTAAACCTAATATCATAAAACTTAACATTTAAATCTAATTATTAAACCCTAATATTATACACTCATATTAAACCCGATATTATAAATGCTAATATTAAACACAATATTATAAAAAGAAAATTAGAGTGGAATACAATTACATCATTATTTTTCTATTATATCTCAAATCACAAATACATCACATATTTAAGGTGCTTATGAGATCCAACAGATTCCAAACAAAGTGATTTGTTGAGAAATTGTCTCAACAACTCAAGTGACTAACAAACCAAATCTACATGTTATAGTAAGCATTATTTCCAACAACATTATTGATCTTTGTCTCACTAGTCTTCAACATCACTAATCTTTGTGTGTCTCACTAGTCTTCATGAACAATCACATCCAACAACATTATTGATCTTTGTCTCACTAGTCTTCAACATCACTAATCTTTGTGTGTCTCACTAGTCTTCATGAACAATCACATCCACTCAGTCACGCCCACTCTGGAAATTCTCAAGCATCTCTCTATTTTCATCACCTCATCTTCGAGCTGTCACTTGAACTCCATTTAAAACATAAACACCTTTGACCATCTTTGGCGAACTTTGTATAATTGATTCTTTTTCAAAGGATAAAAATCTCGATACTAGACCACCTTATAGACAAACACCTATTTATCAAAATGCAGCAAACTACATTTTTGATAGTTGTATAAGTGAGTTTCTAGGTACCAATTCTATTAAGAGTCAAGTATGCAACTGACCTTTCTACACACAACATAACTTGGAATAGATGCTCTTGAAACCGAAAGCACCACAAGAACCATCAACCTATAATAGATTCACACAATCAAATTAACGATCCACTCCAAGATTTCTAGTGCCAAAAACCACTAATTTGAATCGCAATAAATCCCATGATAACAAAACCAATCAACTACTCTCTTCCAAAGAGATACTCTATCTATTGGTTCATGTTTAATTCTCTGTGCATTCTGCTCGAGAATCCCAGACACACCGCTTTGTAAATCATGAAGTATCCACTGACACTATGTATGCCTCATTAATGTATGGGTCATTAAATCTAAAAGATAGAGCCAACTAATATATACAGCTACAAATACGACACCAGGGTGAATTGATGGTCATTATTGATGCATACACGGACCATATACATATTACCTCAACATATTACAGAGAATAATGCATGGTGGTATTCGCATAGCAAGGTGTTTTAACGGTGCAATTTTCTTAATTCTGATATGAGTTGTAACATTGAACGTCATATAAATGCTTAGCAATACCACAATCATGAATCCGAATGAGACACCCTACTAAAATCAAACACTTTGCAGATTGTAAACATGGCTTGTTTCATTGCAGAGAATTCTCCGTTGGTCTCCTAGGCATTATGGTTTGCGTAGGTCGTGAATTACAAGTTTGACATTCTCTTTACGCAGATATCCTGTAGATCAGGACTTTCGGACACTGGTTCACATAGATGTCAAGACTGCATTGTACATAACATCAACTTCAAGCGAATAGATACGCAACTCAATTAACATGTGTAAGGACACATTTTGTTGCAGCGTCCCACAAGTACCACGGTTCCAGTGCCACAATGAGCATCAATGGACAAACGCCTCTTCCGACAATCGATAGAGCCTTCACGCTCCTTGATTTCTTTGCATCCACACTCAATGTCTGAATTTAAATTGACGTGGATCTCGAACGCCAACTGGTGTTGGCTCTCTCTCACACTTCCACCATAAATGCAACAATATAACTCAGACTCACATAGCAATGGCTTCAACTCCTTGGACAACTTGAGCCCATAGTGTTCTCACTAACGAGCCCAAAAGCGGTTCGGATACCAAAAATAAAATTAGAATGTAATACAATTATTTTCTTATTATATCTCACATCACATATTTATGGTGTTTATGAGATCCACTAGATTCCAAACAAAGAGGTTTGTTGAGAAATTATCCCAACAACTCAACTAATTAACAAAACAAATCTACTTGTTATAATAAGCGTCATTTCTAAGTTTATAGACTTTAATATATATAAACTTTGATATAAAAACCACTGGGGATAATATATATAAACCTTAATATAAAAACCACGGGGGATTCACTCAATGAACCTCTGACATATCACGTGTGTTCGTGGCATACTAAACAATACCGGTAATTTGAGTACATATTGGAAAATACCTCTCAAAACTACATTATTTAACCCCCTACCAATACAAACTCAATACACATTCCCAATTTTAAAAACCCCTACTTTCACTAGATATTGTATGTATCCATTTTTTCATTAACATTTTTTATACTCTTTTATATTTTTTCATTAAATTTGAGCTCCATTTTTTATACCTACCAATATATAAACTATTTATCTCTTAATATATGCTAAATAGTGTCATTTTTTCCTCTATATATATCCCACAATATGAATGCACATGACATGATATTTCTCCCCCAGTGAAGCTCCCGTGATAAAACCCTTAATACCATAATATTATAAATCCTAATACTATAAACCCAATATCATAAATCCTAACATTAAATTCAATATTATAAACTCTAATATTAAACTCAATATTATAAACTCTAACATTAAAGATCCTATATTATAAACCATAATGTTAAACCCTCTCCTAATATTATAAAATTTGATATTAACAATCCTTTATTATAAACCCAAAGTTATAAACCCTAATATTAAACCCAAAGTTATAAACCTTAATATTAAACCCTGTATTTAATATTAGGGTTCATAAATACCTACCATACACCTAATAATTATTAATGTGGTTGTGCATGTTACGCCTTATATCAATGTATATCCTCATTTGAGCTCGATCTCCCTTCCCTTCTCTTAGAAAAATGGTTCAATTTTTCCATAACCCGTAAAAAGATCCCTATTAAAGAAATTATCTATTCCATCGAGCGAGTGTGTCAAAACCTTCCATCCCATATCATGGGAGAAAATCGATAAGAGTGTGGCAGGGTTCTCCGACAAGCTAAACCCCTTAAGCCTAATTTATCGAAGGATGAAATCCAAGCCCTTAAACACCTAAATGAAAGCCTTGAAATTCTCATCCTTAAGGCGGATAAGGAAAATGCCTCTATAGTTATGAACTCCAAAGACTATGAAGCCAAAATTCTTGAGCTTCTCTCTTCTTCTTCCTATAATATCCTTCTAAGAGACCCCATCAATTCCATAACTTAGATTCTTACCAAAGCTATAAAAGCCTCTTCTATCGATGCCTCCATCCAACAACGCCATATTCCCTATACCACCCAAAGCCCTAGAATATATGACCAACAAAAAATTCACAAACTTGGAGTCCCTCTTAGACCCATAGTTCGTGCTATAGAAGCCCCCACCCACTGTCTTAGACGGTATCTTGCCTCTAAGCTTCAACCATTTGTTAGTTCCTCCCCCAATTTCATTAGATATTCATCTAATTTCATTCATAAGACTAAATATATTCATGTAGATGATCATGACCTTCTCGTTAGCTTTGACATTGTATCCCTTTTTATTAAAATCCATGTATATGAAGCAATTGATCTAATTTCTAAACTTGTTGATTCCAAAAACCTTAACCCGCTTAGGCTCTACTTCTCATCCACCTTATTTTCCTTCAAAGGAACAATTAATGAGAAAATTAAAGGTACAACATTTTGTTCATCTCTTTCCCCTGTTGTGCTAACATATTTATGGAATATTTTGAGGCTAAGGCTCTAGACTCTTGGCATCTTAAATTTAAATGTTGGTTTAGTTTTGTGTATATGATACTCTTGTTATTTGGAAACATGGTAGACCAGTATTGGATGCCATTATCTCCCATCTCAACAACATTTTCCCTCATATTCAATTTACCATGCAAATTGAATTTAATAAATCTCTTTCCTTTTTAGATGTTCTTGTCACTCGACTTCCTGAGGGTTCACTAACCCATCAGGTTTACAGAAAAAAGACCCACAATGATCGTTATCTTCATGCCCATTCTCACCACCACCCATCCCAAAAATATGGCATTCTTAAACCTTCATCTCTTGCACCCTTAAAATTTCTGCTTTTCAATTCCTCCCCTTAAAGAAAACCCACCTATTCCAAGCCTTCATAGTTAATGACTATTCCTCCTCTTAGATCAATAAAGCATTCAAGACCATCTCTAAGTCTAAATCCATTAACACTCCTTCCTCTCCTCCGCAAGGTCTAGTTTCTCTCCCTTACATAAAAGGGACTATAACATTATAACAAAAAACCTGCAAAGAAAGAACATTAAGTCTATTTCTAAATCCCATAAAATTTTGAAGCATGTGTTCTTACCAACCAAAGATAAGTTTGAACCCATGTTGAATTTAGGGGTTTATCAGATCCCTTGTTCATGTGGAAAACCATACATTGGCAAGATTGGGAACCCCTTCAAATCTCGAATTTGTAATATTCTAACAAGAGAAATACAATGAATATAAAAACATGGACTAAGTTACAACAATTAAATATAACATGCAAATTTGAAACTCCACACATGAAAATATAATCAAAAGACCATTGAGAAAAAATAATAATTTTGAGTCATTTTAATATATTTGCAATGATAATCTAAGAAGCATTAGCTTCCTATGCGCTGACACCTCTCAGCAGCACCAACTTCCCATCCAGACCTATGAACTCCATCTCTAGCTTCTTCCAATTTGTACTGACACACCAAAGAGAATACAATGACTGAACTCCCATCACCACATTGGTGTATGGAACGTCCACCACAAAGAAGTGATATGTCATAGAGTAGTTCACCATGGTCACAGTCAAACTTAGAACATATCTCATGCACTAGATGGTCCTGTCTCTTGGTGATATGAAAATGGAAGTACTTGAAAATGTGTGCAAGGTATCCATTTCCATTAATTAAATATGTGCAAAGTTTTCCACGTCTTGTTGATTAAATAAAGTGTTTTTGGTAGTTGTTTATGAGTTTATGTGTGAAGGAAAATTAATTTAATTTGTTGTTTAACATTTTAAATCAGAAATACATAGCAAGATAACTTCAACATAACATGACACAAATGTTTGGTGAGCAGTTCACCCCTCCTAGGCTACGTCTGCTAGATCAAGCCTCCCAAAATGAGCTTGTCCTCTTGTATTATAATGCTCTCAAATGCAATACAAGTTTAAAAGTGCCTTGATAGGAAAATCTGAATGCAAATATAAATTCAGAAGACATGAAAATGCTAAAAATGCCTTTCCATATTCACTAAACAGTGAAAATTTACCAAATACAATGCCTTCTTCATTAGGCCCTAATGGCTCTTTGAACTCCTCTGAAGCTTTTCGAGCTGTAGAAGTCCTCAAACAGTTCTGAAACATCTTCCATTAGGTTCATAAGGTTGAAAATAGCAGAAAATGGTTTTTGGTTCACCTCAAACAGTGAGGTACAACTCCAGATAACTCCATTTTCCCAATGGCCCTGATGACTCTCCAAGCTTCCCTGAAGCTAAACAGGATGTAGAGCACCTACTATCTCTGGAACCTATCTCAATGGCTCTGGAATGATGAGAAGATACAAAATAAAATAAAAAATCGTCCAAAAAGGTTCTCTCCAGCCAAAGTTATGACCAACTGAAGTTTTCTCCAGTCTGGCCTAAAAAAACTCCACTAAATGTGGATAACTGCCAGTTAACTCCACCAATTTGGAACTTTTTCCAATTTTGGAGCACACCCACCAGATTTGTCAAACCGTTAGATGCTAGCATTAAAGGTTAGGCGACGTGGTCACATGCAGGCTAGAAAACTGCCGGCAGTTAAGGGTTAATTGTTAGGCAAGTATGGTTTAAATATAATTTTTGGCCAATAATTGTTAAGAAATAAACATGGCCCGCCCTGTTGGCAACGTGGAGACCACAATTCAAAACCTATGGAGTGCCAAAATTTTAACTGCCCACCATTTCTCCAACCAACTCTGGGCTTGCCATGTGTTACCCATTCATTGGTCCCCAAACATACTCATCCAACCGCAGTCCACCAAGTGTCACAAACTAGTTGGCCCGTAGGGAATATTCTGTGAAATATTCCAAGGAATATTCCTAGAATATTCTTTTTTTAATATTTTCAAAGTCAAAGTCAACCTAAGTCAAACTGATTTTTGAAAACTTCAAACTTGAACAACTTTCACATACGATGTCAGATTTGAGTGTTGTTCATGGCTACAAGATTGTATCAACGACGCCTATCCGGTCGTTCAAGTTACAAGTGTTTTTTAACACTTTCAATTATTGAGCCTTTTCCATGGCTTGGACTTGAGCTCCTGATCACACCTCCCAAATGAGAAGCTTTTGGACCCCAAAAGCTCACTAAAGTGTTGAAACTGAACTGTACAGAAAATGAGAGAATAACAACATTCTCTTCTCTTCAGCCTTAAAAAAAAATTCTTGTCTTTCCAACTATCCTCATGGCGAATTTTTGTTTAATGAGCCATATACTTGTGTCAAATCCTGACCAAGTTTCTTGCCATACCACTTGTGTCAAATCCTGACCAAGTGACCCTTGCCAAAATTTATGCCCTCTTTGCTTGCATGCTTTTCCATCTCATGGAATCTTACACCTCTTTGCACCAACACTTCGTTCTCTACACCAATCGACACCAAAGGCACTGCAGTAAGAAGTTAGTCCACTTCCTACCAACCCAACTCCATGGCATATTTTGTTGTAACAGCAGTTCTTCATGTGAATCTTTCATTTCCACATCGATAATGGCATCCATAGATCCACTTGCACCAATCTTTTTGTCCTCAAGCTGCATGTGCTTTGGACGATGAGTTTGATACAAGGTCCAATAATGAGAGACATCATGTTGCTTCTTTTGACAAAATGTGCAATTCTTAAGCACTTTTTGAGAAAGTTTTCTTTGCCTCTTCTACTTCCTGTGAACTTTCTTTTTCAACCATCATCTTGAAGCAACATGGTTAAATCCACCACAAAATGTGCAACAAAACTTTCTTTCATTTGAACAAGCAAAATAATCATTCTTTACTAAAACATAATCAAATTGATCGTGTGAATAATTATACTTCTTTTGCTGCATGGAACGTCCATCCTTTCTTCTTTGAGAGACGATGAACTAGTAGAGGAGATAGCTTTCTTTTTCAACCTTTCATCACTATTCTTATCTTGAACATTGTTTACATTTGCATGCTCGCCATAAGGGACATGTTTACCCTCTACTTGTTGCAATGATGGCTTCAAACAATGGCAATCATCCTTAAAACAATTTTGACATATATGCATTTGAGAACTTGGGATAAAGGTTCTCTTTAAATTTGCATCACATGCATTCAAGGATTTGAATTCTTCGCCATTAAACTGTTCATATCCAAGACCAACATTCATGGGACACTCCACCACTGAAATAGGTTCAACCATGCCTTGTGCATGCTTGCCCAAACCTTTGCCTTCATTATAGTCCATCTTAAACATTAATTTGGACCCTATACCCCTTGTATGTTTTCCAAAATAACCAACACACTTTTCAATTGAGGAAATTGAAGACAAGTTTGAATGATTTACCTCATCCTCGGGCATTTTCTTGGACAAAGCTTCTTGAGCTTGAAGGAGTTTTTTCTCCATGTCATGTAGTATTTGGAGAATTGTTTCCTTCTCATCCTTCATAGCTAACAATTGTGCATGAAGCCTAACACTTTCTCTTTGATCCTCAATGAGAATCTGCACCATGTCCTTCACCTTAATGAACTCATTCTTCATGTCATCATTGATAATTTCGTGAAGGAGGAAACTTCACTTGTGGATGTAGTTGACATAATGTAAATGGTCAAATTATCAAAAGGAACTTCAAAGAAAAGTTCTCAAAGCTTTCAAACAAATGACAAGCTTTAACCAAATGTCTTTACAGCTACACTCTTATTCAAGCAGCCACAAAACACAAACTCCAATAGCTTTTGTAGCAAACACTAATCAAATGTGTTTTTTTTTCCAAATATAATCTTGAGGTAATTTGGGGTAAGGAAAATAGTCTTCAACCCTTTCCAAGACATAGCTAACATCAGCTATCCTTTCAACTCAAGAAAACTCATACAATCAACCATTTTGCAACCCATAAAATAGTCAATCTCTTACATTCTTTTAACACCTTTTGCACAAAACTAATACTCAAAATATAAATTAAACCAGAGATTGACTGAAGGAGCTTTTATCTACTTCACAATTATATAACAAAAGCGTTTCGAAGGCTTCTTGGCTTGCTTCAGACTATGTTTATAGTTTATATTACTGCTCACAAGTTCACAAAAACAGTAACTGAGCTCTGATACCATCTTATCTGAAAATGGAAGTACTTGAAAATGTGTGCAAGGTATCCATTTCCATTAAATTAAATGTGTGCAAAGTTTTCCATGTCTTGATGATTAAACAAAGTGTTTTTGGTGGCTATTTATGAGTTTATGTGTGAAAGAAAGTTATTTTAGTTTGTTGTTTAACATATTAAATCAGAAATACGCAACAAGATAACTTCAACATAACATGACACAAATGTTTGGTGAGCAATTCACCCCTCCTAGGCTACGTCTACTGGATCAAGCCTCCCAAAATTGTTCTCTTGTATTATAATGCTCTTAAATGCAATACAAGTTTAAAAGTGCCTCAATAGGCAAATTTGAATGCAAATACAGATTCAGAAGACATAAAAATTCTAAAAATTCCTTGTCATATTCACTAAACAGTGAAAAATTACCAAATACAGTGCCTTCTTCATTGGGCCCTGATGGCTCTTTGAACACCTCTGAAGATTTTCGAGCTGTATAAGTCCTCAAACAGTTCTGAAACCTCTTCCATTAGGTTCAGAAGGTTGAAAATAGTAGAGAATGGTTTTTGGTTCACCTCAAACAATGAGGTACAACTCCAGATAACTCCATTTTCCCAATGGCCCTGATGGCTCTCCAAGCTTCCCTGAAGCTAAACGGGTTGTAGAGCACCTCTAATACCTCTGGAACCTATCTCAATTTATCTGGGATGATGAGAAGATGTGAAATCAAAAAAAAATTGTCCAAAAAGGTTCTCTCCAGCCAAAGTTATGACCAACTGAAGTTTTCTCCAGTTTTGCTTAAAAAAACTTCACTAAATGTGGATAGCTGCGAGTTAACTACGCCAGTTTGGCAGTTCCACCAATTTTGAAGCATGCCCACCAGATTTGTCAAACAGTTAGCTGCCAGCATTAAAGATTAGGTGACGTGGTCACATGCAGGCTAGAAAACCGCCGGCAATTAAGGGTTAACAGTTAGGCAAGTATGGTTTACATATAATTTTTGGCCGATAATTGTTAAGAAATAAAAGTTGCGCGCCCGGTTGTTAGCGCAGAGACCACGACTCAAAACCTGCGGAGTGCAAAAATTTTAACTGCCCACCATTTCTCCAACTAGGGGCCACGTGGCAGCCTCTTGGCTTGCCACATGTCGCCCATTTATTGGTCCTCAAACATACTCATCCAACCGCAGTCTGCCAAGTGTCACAATCTGGTTGGCCCGCAGGGAATATTTTGTGGAATATTCCTAGAATATTCTTTTTTAATATTTTCAAAGTCAAATTCAACCCAAGTCAAACTGATTTTTGAAAACTTCAAACTTGAAGAACTTTCACATACAATGTTGGATTTGAGTGTCATTCACGGCTATGGGATCATATTGATGAGGCCTATCCAGTCGTTCAAGTTGCAAGTGTTTTTGAACAACAATTTTTGAGCCTTTTCCATGGCTTGGACTTGAGCTCCTGATCACTTGGCACCAATACTTAAGATCCCTCAAAGGAATTTGTTTGAATGCCTCTCGACTCAACCAACTGTGCATCAATAAAATTGTGGGTAGCCCCATTATCCACCAACACTGACACATGATTCCCCTGGATCGTGCCTTGGTCTGTAATGTCAAGTACTTCATAACTCCCCGAAGAAAATCGATAACTCCTTTAGTGGGTAGGAATGCTCCTCCACTAGGTGGTGGTGGTGGGCCACCGTCTCCTGTATCTTCCTCTTGCTCTGTCTCCTCCTCTAGCTCACTTTTTGAAAATACCTCTATATGGTGGGCCTTGCCCTTGGTACACAAATGCCCTGGTGCCCATGGATTCTAACAATAGAAGCATAATTTCCACCTCTAGAGTTCCCTCCTGGTCTCATCATCGAATTGTCATTTCCCTGTCCACTCCTTTTGAGGAGGTATGGTGTCTTCCCCTTTTGAGGGAAAGGGGTCTAGTAGGTGTTGGAGCCCCCGTCTTTGGGACAACAACCAACATGTCTTGTGCTTGACTAATGGCATCCTACAATGATACTGTTGTAATAGCCTTGGTTAAATTTTCATGTAATAATTAATAATGTAAATAAAGGAAAAATAAGACCAAGGGTAAGGGACACGTATTCCAAGCTAAATGTTGGGAAAGGATATTCTAGTGGGCACCACTCGATGTGTATTTTGGCTAAGAAAATTGCCAAAGGCAAAGGCATTAAAATGCAAAAGGCATTTTTGTCACATTTATTTATGGAAATAAAGGAAAATAGGAGAAAAGGAAGGTAAAAGGTCACAGGTTGCATGTGAGGAGGAAATTGAAGGAAAATAATGGAAAATGAAGAAATTAGAGGCCTCATTAACAAAAAGGCTTCTGAGGACCAGTTGGCAAGCTCTCAGTCAGTGTTAAGCTCTTGATCAGTTAAAGTTTGCATCTCTCTTATTATTCTCTCTCTCTCTCACTCTTGGTCCCTTAGAGTTTTCTTGGAGCAAGGGAGGAAAAGTAAGCAATGAGAGGGGAATGAAAGAAAGGATAAAGGAGGGAAAAGCAAGATCAGACAGCTTTGGCAGGAATACTTGCTAGTAACCTTTTGCATGTGTGATTTCCTAGCTGGTTTGGACATTCATGGATTTTCATGTTGGTGTTTTGTTCTCGTGTTGTCTTTGGCATGGTTTTTCTGGGTTATGATAGTGGTTTTTAGCCTAGCTTTACTTTTTTCCAAATGCCATGGTATGTTGGAAGTTTTGAGCTTTGGTTTTCCGGATGGATTACGGAATCCTGAGTGGAGGTGGTCTCAAGTTTCATTCCCAAAGGCCTAGGAATCCCTTGACTGGTTTTGGCAGGATATATGGTAAAGCTTGAGAAACTAGTCTTGGTTTAGGGCCTAGTATCCAGATTTGGATTGTGTTAAATTATGAAAAACAAGGAGAAGGAAAATTCCTCAAGGATAGTGATGGGTTCTAGATGGCATTCCAAGTTCAGTTCGGTGGTGATTGGAGCACCAATTTTGGTGCAATCACAGTTTAATGAAGGTAGATGTAATTTAACCTCTAGATTCCCTTGGTGGTTTTTGGATTGGTTGTTCTATGAGATCTCATATTCATGCTTGGAATATGGCATGAGGGTGACTGGATGAAGGAGAGATTTGGTTTAGCCATGTCTATGGTCAGGTGGTACGTGGAAGTCCCAAACCTGGTTGGATTTGCCTATGATTAATAAAATCTAAGTTCTTTTACTTTTTCACTTGATTATATGTGGATTTAATGGTTGTCATATCTCTGATATTTATATGGTTTTATGCTAGTTATAAGCATGGTTATATGACTAGCTCATGTGATGGTTATTTCATGTATTTGCTTGTAATTAGTAAATGGATGTATGCAAGACCTAATTTATGTTATAACAGTTCAATGGAGAAGGTAATGAACCTTCTGGTTATGTTTCATAAGTTCTTTCAGTCATTCATGCGATGTCTTGTATCCTAGCCCCGTAGGTTGCATTGATTCCAAGTATTTGATAGAATGTCAGTCCTAGTTGGGGATTCTCAAGCCTAGTCCTGAGGTTGAATTTTGATTTGTTTATCTTGTCATGGGACATTGGCACAAGCATGTTGAAAAGCATCTAGGGACGCTGACACATAGGCTTGTGAGAGCGACTTTGTATTCTAGACATTGTCATGCCTATAACACGAGAGTGACAATGGGATTAAAAGGCTTAAAATATCATTGGGACTCAGGGATAGGATGTCTAAGTGGATTACATGTCCCCTAAGGGTGTTGTTGTTGATGTGGATGGGTTTCTTAAGGTGTCTCGTTAATTCCATTTCCTTAAGGTCGCCAAGGAGATAGAATCCCTTATAGTGACCTCTCCTTTCACATGTTTACCTAACTGGTCAGCTGCTTGGGTGGACCTGGGAGGCGAAGATGTTACAGATTGGTATCAAAGCGGGTTGCGCTGTCTTTGGGTCATATATGATACCACATATTGGTATCAGAGCATGGTTTCACTCTCCTTGGGTGAATGTGTTGGTCATGCATGTGTGTCTCTTACACTTGCATTCCATGTGCATGTTGCATTGAATTATGTTGATCATGATTGTAGTCAAGTTATCGTGAGGAACTTGATGTTGATTTTGTGGGATGCATCATCAGAAATATATGGTTGGTTATGAGATTATATGCATATTGATTACATCCTTGTATGTTAGGTTTCATTCTTGGTTGTTTGATTACATGTATTTGTCTTATAGGTTTGTCACAAGAATTGATCGCTCATGCTCAACTACATGCGTTCATGCATATGTGTAGTTGATTAGGCATTCTTGTGCATGTTGATGGTTGCATGTGGCAATGAATACAATGGAATAATGGTTTTTGTCATGGATGAAGTCCTGGTTTGTGAAGTTGATATGGTCATGCATTGATGAGTGGACTCTAGCTAGAATGATGTGAATATGGTTTAGTACTCGTGTTATATTTTTATATGCAGTTGTCATGCAAGTATGGTCTTGGTTATAGTTATGCATGAATAGTAGGTCAAACATTCCTTGTGTAGTCATGTTATGCAATTTAGGTCATCAAGGTGATATTTGTATGTTATGATAATAATGCGTTGGATGAGATAGAGCAGGAGATACAAATCATCATAATGAGGTTGCAACATTGGACTCTGGGGTAAGAGCAGATCGTCATATAGGTATTGTATGTTTAGCATGTAGATATGTAAGTTAAGAATTTTTATATGCATTAGGGTTATATACATTATGTTTATGTACATGTCTTTTTGATGTTATGGTCACATTCATGATAGTTGTTAGTTGAATGATAGTAACCTGTAGTTGTAGTCATTTCTATTGTTGTTTTATATTAGGTAACTTAATTATTATGTTATATGTTATTGATGAAGTATCTTATAGGTTAAATTGTTGTTGTTAATGATAATTAGCTTGATGATTAAGATTATAGCATGTATACCTTGATGTTATATATATCATGCTAAATTGGATTGGCTTATGCAAATAGTTAGGGTTACGACATTCAGGTATGAGTCGACTTATCATGTTGCATTGTTTGGTACTAATCTAGACCGATCGTACATATGTGATTGCCATGCATAAATGATAATTGTTTATGAGTTGGGATGTGAACATGTTAGTTAGTGATTGTTATGGATAGCATGATCTTACTTGTGTTGAGTTGATATGTTGTGAAGTTATATCATGCTAATCTAGATTGATTGTGCAGACAAGATCACCTCCCCTTAGATACAGTAAGGTATGATCTCACTTATGTTGTATATTTGGTGCTTGACGGTTGATTATGTCGTCTAGTTGATTTATTTAACATGGTATGTTTACAAGTTAGTTTAATGTTTGATGAATTTCATAATATGAGTATGTGTTCCAATGATCTTGTTTTAAGATGATTGTAATAACACATATGTGTTGAGATAGCTGATATGTACTTGAATGTAGCTGACAGTTGTGGCATTATGTCTAATGACTATGAGTTGACTATGGATTATGACATGATTTTTTGTAAAAGTTGATCTCAAATTGATAGGTATGATTGTCTTGATATTTGGAACATGTGATTGACATGTGTGAGAAGTTGCAGGAAACATGATTCGTATTAGCGTGAATCGGTAATAGTTGATGTGTTTATATAACTAATAGTTGGGTGATGTGGCAATACATAGTAAGCCTCGATTGCAACAAGGTAAAAAGGTAAAGGAAAGGAATTAGGCAGTAATTCCTTTGTCTATGTTTGGAAACCCTAATTCCAAACAAATGAGTAATTTTCACACATAAAGTCTTCTTAACCTTGATTTGTCTGAAATTATGCAGATATGTGCTAAATTTGTGAACATGTACTCGACCAGTATGTTATCTAGTCTCTAGTTACAAGTGGATATGTTAAGAAATTGGAGTTCCATGAGAGATGGCATGGATGTGTTTGGTTACAAGGCAATGTGTGTGGCACAACAAGGTAAGGTAATTGGTGTATTGCTATGTTTATGTATGCACTGGAAATTATGTATTTATGGCAGTATGATGCAAGGGATTGCATGGCAAAGAAATTGCCATGAAATTTTGAAGAAGACTCTAGTTGAGCTTTCCTTCAAAACCATGGGGATTGAGTCATGGTTTTTATGGTTAGTCTTGTGGTTTTGGTATTTTGCGATTGTTGAGCTTGATTTGCGATTTTGCATGTGTCTAGTGCATAGTTATGCCACTTTATTGCGGTGTCATTTTGTTATTGGTTTTCATGGTTTTCTTCTTGGTATTGCCTTTTATGTTTTGAGTCTTGGGAATTTGTTTAGGGAAGAGGAAGAGTTGATGGAGCTCAAGGAAAGTTGTGTGGTACTTGATAGGTGATGTATGACTCAGATGAAGCTCAATGCATGAGTAAGCAGAGAGGAAGGTAAGGCTATGACAGTCGGTTGGACTAGTTGGGTCCATTTTGGTAAGTGGACGATGACAAGATAGAAATGAGAAAAGTAACCAAAAAAGGTAAAGTAAATAGATTTGAGGCGTCATACATCTTGGCTATGTTGGGAACAATTGTTCTCAATGTTGTGCATGTTGTGCACAAATAAGGAAGTTTTCAAACGTAGACCTTATAATATTAGGCAATTTTGTTGTGATCATGATTATGTTGATGTTTATATGTATACATGTATGTATGTATGAATATCATTGTATGATAGGACCACGATTGTTTTATGATAATGTTTATGTATACATATATGCATGTATCCATGTATCTATGTCATTGTTTGATATGGTCATCAAGAATCGTCCTTGTGGAGGAATGATTGCTTACGCATGCAAATGGCAAGAAGAGGTTCATGGCTATGAGGAATCAAGTGGGAAGAGTAGCCATGCCAAATATATGAGGTCAGTATCATGTGGTTATGAATTGATATTATATGCTTGTATTATGCCTATGTTATGTTATGACAGGTAGCCTTGAGAGATACATCAACAAAATGAAGTAGTGTGGTTTGTGGCATGGTGGGACAAGCATGGATAAGACACTAGAAGCAAGGTTTCTTGGTAGGGACAATGTGCCTTCTGATGTGAGGTACTATTGTTGTGCATATGTTGTATATGTTGTACATATTGCATCTATGATATAGTGTGCATGCAGTGTTGTGTATACATAGCATGTGTACATGTTGTTTATGCAATGTTATGTATAGGATGGTACAAATAGTGTTGTGTGAATATTGGATATGCAGTGTTGTGTACAGATGATGCTATGTACATGTTGGATATACAGTGTTATGTACATATGGTGTTCTATGCATGCCGTACATATGGCTTTGTGTTCATGATTGTACAAGTGGTGTTGTGAGCATGTTGTACCAATGTACATGCTTTACATGTGGTGTTGTGTGCATGTGGTACTTTGTACATGTTGTGCATGCGATTCTAACATGTGGTGTTGTGTACATTTCGTGCATGTGGTACAGTGTACATGTGGTATTGTGTGCACATGGTACAATGGTGTAGTGTACATGTGGCATTGTGTACACATTGTGCAGGTGGTTGCAGTGTACAAGTGGTAATATGTACATGTGGTACATATGGTACTAGTGTAGATGCATGTATTGCATGGTGTTGTATGATGGGTGTAGTTGTATGTGTGTGATGCACACTATATGTATGTTCTCATGGTTGAGGAAAAGGCATTGGGTGTTTGTCTAGTGTGGCAATCAATCCGAAGTGCGTACGGAATAAAGACAAAGGTAGAAGATAAGGATTGATGAAAGGATAAGTATCAATATTTTATTTCAGTTTTATTATGCATATGATTTATGACTATGGTATATGATGATTATATGTGATCTATGATTCTAGTTTAGGATGGTTACATATGATTTATGATGTTCATCTATGATGGTTGTGTTTTGAGCTAATCAAGTGTGATATGTTTATACATGATGTTTTGATCAAACAATTAATTTTATTTGTTGTGATAGGAAGCGAATAGGATTGCAAGTGTACCTTATTAACGAACTACCAATGAGGTATGATTTGAGGTTATTTCAATTTATTTGAATCTAATGGAAATTATGTGCTTGGAACAAGAGTGCATGAACATGCCCGGTAGGGTGGTTGAAATCGACTACAAGAATTGGCAGCAACAACAAAAGGAATTGGAACATGCAACAGTATGTTGGTAGAGTACTTCAGGAGTAGGGTCATTATGGGACACTAGTACCCAATAGTCTCTATTGATTTCCATGAGCATGCTATGATCGGTATGATTGTTTTGAGGTAGGTATATGCCTTGGTTTTTGTATCTTCCGATGTGAGGAAGCCTTGCCATGGGATGGATCTTCCGGATTAGGGGATTCTAGGGAACTTGGAAGGTGAGTGACTACATGGAAGGGGGTGACCGAATTTCCCGAGGGATAGTGTAACAAAGAAGGGAAGGTCGTGGATATATTATTTTTGGTCATGAGAATTTCCAAATGGAATTAGATGCAAATTAGGAGTGCACCTTGGAACAATGAGTCGGTAACTGTTCACTGAGAGGACAAGTGGCATAGGATTGTAGCACCGAACATTAGATGCAAATTTGACTGTGGCAGTGGATTATGGACTTCCTAGGAAGGATGTGAATCTTGGTATTACTTTGAGGGTGGAGGTGTGAGCCTCTGGATTCCCTTGTTTATTGATACGGGCATCGTATCCTTGATTTGGTGGTTTAGCAAATGTGCATATGTGGTTATTGTAAATACTATAATGAGTTGTGTTATAAAGCTCCAGTATGCAATATGGTTATTATAGTATCATGTTGTCATGATGTTTTTCTTTTGAGAAAGTCATTCATTATAAATATTGCAACGAGCTATGTTATACATCTCCATGGACAGTATGTTTGCTTTTCATCGATCTTGTTGAGGTCTTGGTGTGGTTTAACACCAAGGACGGTGTTCCCCAAGGGAGAGGGTTCTGTAACATCCCTATTAAAAATTCTATGTATTAATGTAAATAAATGAAAAATATGACCACGATAACGGACATGTATTCCAAGTTGAATATTGGGCAAAGATATCCTAGTAGGCATCATTGGATGTGTGTTTTGGCTAAGGAAAATTGGTAAAGGCAAAGGCATTAAAAGGAAAAAGGAATTTTTGGCACATTTATTTATGAAAATAAAAGAAAATAGGAGAAAAGGAAGGTAAAAGATCACAGGTTGCAAGTGAGGAGGAAATTGAAGGAAAATAATGGAAAATGAAGAAATTAGAGGCCTCATTAATAAAAAGGCTTCTGAGGATCAGTTGGCAGGTTCTTAGTCAGTGTTAAGCTCTTGGTTAGTTAAAGTTTGGAGCTCTCTCATTATTCTCTCTCTCTCTCTCTCTCTCTCTCTCTCTCTCTCTCTCTCTTGGTCACTTAGAGTTTTATTGGAGCACTTTAGCTTTGGAGCAAGGAAGGAAAAGTAAGAAAAGGGAAGGGAAGTAAAGCAAGGATCAAGGAAAGAAAAGCAGGATCGGGTAACTTCAACAGGAATACTTGCTGGTAAGTTTTTTCATGTGTGATTTCCTAGCTGGTTTGGACATGCATGCCTTTGCATGTCAGTGTATGGTTCTATTTTTGTTGATGGAATGGTTTTTCCGAGTTATGAAAATGGTTTTCAGGCTAGCCTTGCCTTTTTCCAGGTTTCATGGTATGTTGTGATGTTTATCTCGATTTTGAGCTTTGATTTTCCGGATGGGTTTCGGAATTTGGGGTAGAGGTGGTCTCAAGTTTCATTCCCAAAGGCCTAGGAATCCATTGACCGGTTTTGGTGGGATACACGGTAAATGTTGATGGAGGAGTCTCGGTTTAGGGCCTAGTTATCCAGGTTTGGATTGTGGTAAATCCTGAGAGACTGGTCTCAGTTTAGGGCCTAGTGATCAGGGGTTGGATTATGGTGAAGCCTGAGAGACAAGGAGACGGGAAGTTCATCAAGGATAGTGATGGATTTCAGATGGCATTCCAAATTTGGTTTGGTTGTGATCAGAGCACCGGTTTTGGTGTGATCACGGTTTGATGAGGGTGGAGGTGGTTTAATATTTGGATTCCCTTGATGGTTTTTGGATTGGCTGTTCTATGATATCCCACATTCATGCTTGGAATATGGCACGGGGGTGACTAGTTGAAAGAGAGATTTGGTTCAACCATGTCTATGGTTGAGTGGTACATGGAAGTCCCGAACCTAGTCGAATTTGCCTATGATTAATAAAATCTAAGTTATCTTACTTTTTCACATATTTATATGTGGATTTAATGGTCATATCTCTTATATTTATATAGTTTTATGTTGGTTATAAGCATGGTTATATGACTAGTTCATGTCATGGTTATTTCATCTATTTACTTATAATTGTTAAATGGATGGATGAAAGACCTAATTTATGTTATAACAGTTCAATGCAGAAGGTGGTGATCCTTCTTGTTATGTTTCATAAGTTCTTTCAGTCATGCATGATCTTTCTTGTATCCTAGACCTATATGTTGCATTGATGCCAATTGTTTGAAAGAATGTCAATCCCAGTTGGGGATGCTCAAGCCTAGTCCTAAGGTTGAATTTTGATTTTTTTATCTTGTCATCATGTCTTTGATGGATTCTAATGGTTGTAACAAGTTCTGGGAAGAGGCCGGGATTCTGGGTTAGAAAAGTGGCTCAATTTTTTGGGACATTGGCACATGTCTACTGAAAAGAGTCAAGAGACGTTGATACATAGGCCCATGAGAGCGACTTTGGCTTATGGACATTGTCATGCCTATAACATGAGAGAAACCAGGGGTTAAAAGGCTTAAAACATCAGTGGGAATCAGGGATAGGATGTCTAAGTGGCTAAGATGTCGCCTGAGGGTGTTGTTGCTGATGTGGATGGGTTTGTTTAAGGTGTTTCGTTGATTCCATTTCATTAAGCTCACCACAGAGGTTGAATCCCTTATAGTGACCTCCCTCATCGCATGTTTACCCAGTTTGTTTGTTTCTTAGGTGGAATTGGGAGGAGGTGGTGTTACAACTACTATGTATGCTCGTACCCAACCATGTAGTGGCTCTACCAACCCCTAAATAAACAACATAATCAGTATCACTTTTGAGATATCTGAGACCATCACGGCAAGTCTCTGAAACTCGAATATATGAGCCTCTACGTTGCATGTCTGCTTCAGGCCCTGAAGTGTAGCTATGGATCCTTCCTATCAAACCTCTCCACTAGTTTGTGAGTGAACTTAGTATAAGATGTGATAGAGACATGTCCGAGGGTGACCAACCCGTGATACCACCAATCCTGTGCATACCCCTGAAAGTGTAGTGTGGAAAATTTGATGACATTCATCTCTCACATATGGTTTAGATGAAGGTATCCAATTTTTGCATCGGTGCTCTCACTGAGCTCCTGGAAAACCCAACAAAACTGGACAGTGTCACCTTTCCTGCCAACCTCTGATTATTCCAATTCTAATGTTGTTTTTTTCCTCTAAAAAAAGACCTTACCCCTAGCATGTACTTCTCCTTTAGATGGAAATAGTCTACAAAAGTTAGAATCCTCCTAACTCTGGGATCTAGTTCCTCATACTCACAAACCCCATCCATGAAGGACCTTATAATCTAAGTGAATTTATTGACTTCCCTCTCTCACTCTAGATCCTCAGTGAAGTGATGCATGGTGGGTCTAATAGTCTGGATGTAAGTGTGAGTGTGTTGTTGATTTGTGTGTGCATGTACATGGCTTCCCTCTCCTTTCCAAGAACCTCCTTTTCCCTCATTGTCTCCTCCTTGCATCCCTCTTTGCATGTTATACAATTGCAAACCTATCATATGCCTCATTATCTCCATCATCTGTTGGTTCGACCTTGCTAGCTCCTCCAATAGTGGGTCTCACCCCCCTGTCTTTTGATCCCATAGTTGGCCAAGAACATGCTCTGATACCACTGTAATATTTTAACTAGAAAAATACAGTGAATATAAAAAACATGGACTAAGTTACAATAATTAAATGTAACATGCAAATCTGAAACTCCACACATGCAAATAGAATCAATAGACCACTAAGCAAAAAATTATAATTCTGTGCCATTTTATTATATTTGTGTGCCAATCTGAGTACAAAATGAAGTGGAATGAGTGCACTTGGGCTTGCTACAACAAGCATGCAAAACTTGGGTGAATATGAGAGAATCTCCGCATTGAAATTGGCATATTGGTTGTACGCTCTGCTCAGAAAATTATTTTTACTGTTTCTTGAGCCAAACTGTGATTTGGGCCTAAAATTTTCTCGAAAATCTCTATGAAATTAGAGTTAAGCTCGTCAAGCTAACGAACCAAACCTAGAAATATTTTGGTTGATTCTGGCTACTTGGAAATGCCCAAAATTATTGTGAATTCCTCCAACTATTGGGCCTCCGTCCAACCAAGAAAATTGTTTCACTTTTACTCCAAATCCTCCCTCAAATGGCTAGAAATTCTCTGCAAAAATATTCTCAGAATTATCTGTGAAATTATTGCCCTGTTGCTGCTCAAAATCTCGCTCAATTATTATGCTACAATTGTGCCCAAAAAGACCCCTACACAAGCCCTAGAAATGACAAATTAGTCTCTCTCCAAAGTAACAATCTTCAACTCTACAAATCACCCAAGTTTCTCATTCTTCCTCAAGGAAAATATTTGCAATTTCTTCAAGTGTTGCTCCCTTGGAATCCCCTCTTCCAAGCTCTGCGAATTTTTGCCTTTACATCCTCTAGGAAACTCGCATCGGCTAAAGAAAGTGATGTGATGGATCACAATAGTTGGAAATTGATCCTCCAATCAGCTCCAAATTTTCTCCTAGGGTGACACTCTTAGTTCACTAAAAGAGAGTGGGGATCTTCCGCTTGGAAATCCTTGAGCTAAGAAACACTAGTTGACTTGGCTAAATAGTTCAAACAAACTCTAAGACTGAAAATGCACAATCAAGGAACCCCAAAAATGAGTTATCCTCTCCTATTTGTAATTGCAACACTTCTCTTCCTTGTGGGCCCACTAGTTCAAACTCCCCTTTTTTGCCTCCATTCTCTTATGGTTCAAATTTCGCCAAGGGGTTCAATTTCCCTTTTGAGTGCCACCAACATTTTAATTTTTCATTTCTCCTAAGTTGGTCTTCTTTCCCTTTTCAAAATTTAATTTATACCTTCATACCCCTTTTCCTAAGTTCAAATGCCAAAACATTTATCAACTACCAAAATTGCAAAATTATGAATTATCCTTAGTAAAATTATTTGTAGGGGACATGAAGAATTAAAAAACATATTATCGACACCAATCATCTCCATCTATCAAAGTTTGTCATAACCAATCGCTCTTTAAATTCAAAGCCTCTAGCCTTCTATTTTACAACTCGAGAATCATTAGAGAGCCCCTTGAAATTGAGAAACACCCATAAAACTTTAATTGAGAAGATGACTACAAATAAATAATCATTCATTTAATTATTTTTAGTTAGAATTAAATAATCATGTATTTAATTTATGCATATTTGTGTTTATAATTCATTATAAAAAAATCAATTTTAAATGTTTTCTCATTTTTCCTTATTTTTCTTCATTTTCATGTATTATGGATCGGATTTGATTCTCTCTAGTTAAATATTTATATGGTGGTTATTATTTCTATCAAAATTCTTCCGTCTTCTTAATGATTATTATTATCCTCCATTTTCTTTTAATTCTCATCTTCCCCTTTAATTAATTAATCATCTATTTACTCCTAATTACTCCTAATTACTTTTTGTTAATATAGTCTTCATTTCCTTTTAATTTTCTTTAATTAATTTATAAAATATGTTGATTGACCCTTCATTTAACATTATTTTTTCATCCTAATTTGAATTTCACTAATTTTATTTATTCTTTAATGACTATATTTAATATTTAATGTATATTTCTAAATGCTAAATTATTATTTTAATATTTAAAACTTCTTTCTATAAAAAAATTCACAACACTTATTTGTGATCATTCCATTTTCACGACCTGACAATGAGTGGAGTGCCTACCCTGAATGTTGAACATAATTAAAAATCATCTACACAATTTCATCCCAAAAAAATTCTCTTATATAAATCACTTGAAATTTAGTTGGACCAAAATTTCATAAATATGTGATTCACATAAGACCCTGGGTCTAGTTGGACCAAAATTTCATAAATATGTGATTCACATATGACCCTGGGTCTTGGGGTCTTAGTATCTTTGTAGCTTCTCACCAGACAAGGAGGTGGTCTCAGCGTGCCTTGTGGTAGAAGAGAGCTACAATTTGGTGGATATAAGTGTTCTCGAATATTATTGGTTTTGTGTATTGGAAGAGCTATTTGTCTTTATGGTAATTAT
>APFE030761781.1:33587-55681 GCA_000404065.3 Pinus taeda | reverse complement strand
CATTGCTATAAATAGCATTTCGAGATACATTCCAATTTTAGTTAGTCCCTGAACTAAAATTGAGAATTAAAATTCGAATTTGATCTTAGCATCTATTTGAAAAATAATTAATTAATTCATCTTGAGTTAATTAGTTCAAGAAACTCAAACATGAAGTCTATGTGAAGACATGCAATAGTTATCCCTTTGATTGAGGAAGTTATCCCTTAATTAAGGAGATCAAGATGAGTTGTAATTAGTTTGCTCAGTTAACTGAGTTAAGGCCAGTTAGATTAGTTCCAACAGTTTGTGGAACTGATTGTGAGTTCAGTCAGTTAATGCATGTATGTAAGCAACTAGTGTTCTCCAGATAACTGAATATTCTCTCATAAATAACTCATGCATGTCAGTTCAGTCGGAGACCCAGTTGAGATCAAAGGAAGAGACAATGTACTATCAGTTGGAGGGATTTTCCTATAAAGGAAACTCATCCATGCAGAAGGAATTAACTCTTTCAGGATTGCACATTTATTTCATAGGTTAGTGTTGTGTGTGAGGCGAGAATCACACAGGTTGCAGCTGGAGGACCCAGGAGAAACTGCACAAGGAAATAGGAGGCTTGGAGGACTGAAGGATGGCATATGTGTTGTCTATTCTATCTATGAGCAACATTGAGGGGTTGTACTGAGGGAGGGATAGCTTGTGAGATAAATCTTTGTGTAATCCAAAGATATTTCCACTTGTATGATAATACAGAGATCGGGGTTTTTTAGCTGAATCTTTCCTCGGAGTATTCATCTATTTCATGTGTATTGATTCTTCCTCTTATGATTATATGTGTTCAACTTGATTTTCCTCAAATCTTTTAAGCTTCTACAAAATTGATGGTAGAAGTAGATTAAAGTATTTTGCTTTGGTATATTGCATTATCGAGTTAATCTACAGTCAAATTTTCTATATAGATCATAGAGGTAGATTTGTAGAGAATTAGTAGGAAATTATACATGGTATCAGAGCGATTTTTTGTAGAAAAATTTCTACATGGTATCAGAGCAAAGGTGATCAAAGCGGAGAACAATATACTAGAGTATATTTCAAAGTTTTGAGTTTTGGGTTGCGAGTTTTCAGAGAAGATTTGAAAATTTTTGTGAAAATTTTTCAGAAACAAATAGCAGATCTGGATTCCTTGTGGAAAAATACCCAAATTAAAAAAAAAAAAAATCGGCTGAATTAGACTTCGGATAAGGGAGATATCGCTGATTTAAAATCAACTCTTTTTCCATAAAATTTCTTGATGGCGAGAAAGATGAAATAGATTTGTGTGCTAGCCAACAACTTGTATGCTCTTGAGGTTCAAGATGCATGCAAATCCTTGAGGATTAAGGCAAAGTTTAGAGACTTGGTGGTTGAGAGGGAGAGTAAATTACCTCTCAACATGCAGCCCCAGAAGAAGTCTTAGACAATTGTGGAGGAGCCACAATTAAAGATGCCGAGAGGAGAACGAGTGGAGGCATCCACTCATGTAGAGACCTCCAGTAGGGGGAAATTTGAAGCCAAGTGGATAGAGGGATCACATGCAGCCATACCTCCAAGTGTGAGGTGGGGTGATGTGAAGTGATAGTCCCAAGAAGGTTGAAATAGGGGTAGGATCTTTGATGTACCCAGCCTCTTTGATTAGACCTTGCTACAGGATCCCTGATAAGGAGTAGCAAGACTAGCTAAGTGGGTAGAGACAAATGTGGATGGAGTGGCAGAGGGAGATATAGTGCAAGAGTCCCAAGACAATGTAGAGCTAGTAGGTTGTAGCAAAGTGAGAGGCACAAGAGTGTTACACTAGTGCAGGATGGCGCAGAGAGGTGTGCAACGGTGCGAGACACAAGGAGTTGTTACAGCAATGTAGAGGTCAGAGAGGGAGCAGTTATCAGTGGTAGAGAGAGCTTCAGCATCAGAGGGTGTTTCTAGCCCAACAGGGAGGTCAGTGGGGAGATCAGTTACCTACTTCTCAGTAACTAAGTTGCAGTGCAACAGTGGGCAGCACGATGCAACATGATGAGAGGAGGGGTAGTGTGGATGCAATGCTAGGAGACGGTATCAGCAGTAGCACGAATGCAGCAAGAGGAATCAGTGTGATTGATGCAGTCAGAGATCAAAGTGACAGAGGCTAGAGTAGTCAGATATTAAAGAGCACAGAGGTGCAGAGTTTCAGTTGACAGAGGAAATAGTAGTCAGAGACTTTGATGACAAAGGCATCATTCTAATTCAAGTTGGATATTTTTTGTTTCTGGAGTTGTTGGAGCAACAACACTTGAGAGAAGTGTTGCATGCAGAACATTCCAAAGGTTCAGGATCGAGTTCAAATTGAATGCCTTTCTTGTTGAGAGGGAGTGTTGTAAATAGCAACAAGAAATGCTAACAATAGAAATGTTATAAATATCATTGCTATAAATATAATTTTAGGTACCAATGTTGGAAATAGAAACAAGGAATGATAAAATAGAATTGTTATAAATAGAATTTCAGGATGCATTCCAATTTTAGTTAGTCCCTGAACTAAAATTGAGAATTCAAATTCAAATTTGATCTTAGCAGTTGTTTGAAAAATAATTAGTTAATTCATCTTGAGTTAATTAGTTAGAGAAAATCAAACACGAAGTCTATGTGAAGACATGCAATAGTTATCCCTTTGATTGAAAAATTTTTCCCTTAATTAAGGAGATCAAGATGAGTTGTACTTTGAGTTGTAATTAGTTAGCTCAATTAACTGAGTTAAGTCCAGTTAGATTAGTTTCAACAGTTTGTGGAACTGATTGTGAGTTAGATCAGTTAATGCATGCATGCATGCAACTAGTGTTCTCCAGATAACTGAATATTCTATCATAAATAACTCATGCATGTCAGTTCAGTCAGAGACCCAATTGAGATCAAAGGAAGGGACTGTGTACTATCAGTTGGAGGGATTTTCCTATAAAGGAAACTCATCCATGTAGAAGGAATTAACTCCTTCAGGATTGCACAGTTATTTCAGAGGTCAGTGTTGTGTGTAAGGTGAGAGTCACATAGGTTGCAGCTAGAGGACCCAGGAGAAACTGCGCAAGGAAATAGGAGGTTTGGAGGACTGAAGGAAGGCATATGTGTTGTCTATTCTATCTATGAGCAACATTGAGGGATTGTACTGAGAGTTGGATAGCTTGTGAGCTAAAGCTTTGTGTAATCTGAAGATATTTCCACTTGTATGATAATACAGAGATTGGGGTTTTCTAGTTGAGGATTTCCCCAGAGTATTCTTTTGTGTTCATGTGTGATTTATTTCTCATTATCTGTTATATGTGTTCTATTTGATCTTTCTCAAAATCAATTAAGCTTCTGCAAGTTTGTTTGTAGAAGTAGATCAAGTATTTTGTTTTAGTATATTGTGTTATCAGGTGATCTACAGTAGGAAATTTCTACAGGCCATTAAGGATTCTAACCTTGACAAAAGAATGAAGAAACTCCTTTCTCCAAAAAGTGAAATCACTCCACGAATTTGTGCATCCCCAAAAATTCATAAAGTGGGTGCCCCCTGTCTAGTCAATTTAACATCTTAAATTGCTCTACATAAATTATCAATCCGGGTATCGTAAACTGATGAAGTGTGGTGCACCATATGTGCTTAGTTAACCTTTTTCTTACTTCGTTGTTTTTAATAGATTTTATTTTTGTTGGGTTTTGTTTTTTGTTGATCTCCTGAAGTGTCAATGCAAATGGAAAACCTATTCTAAGGTCTTAAGAACTAACATTTTTAAAGGTCAAGTATGGATGTAGATTTCAAGAAAGGTCCTATGTCCCGAATGGTAATTCCAAAACTTAGCACTTCAAGAGATCTTAAACATGCTATTGATCAAAAAAAGTACTTGAACAAAAGTAAATGTACACTACTTCAAATCAAACAAAGAGATGAAAATATGATCTGTGAAAATCCTATCTGCGCTTGTTTTTATTTTACGTTGTATTAATATTATATGTTAATCTATTGCACTCAACATCAAAAATTGCAAAGGAAAGTAAACTAAAATCAAATCACAACATTCCATAATTTTCGATCCCTCGCCAGTTAGTACACTATGGTTTCAGATACCGTCATGAAATGAGCAAGTCCAATACTAATGCAGAAAAGTAATAAAACAATCACAACATTATATTTCGATCCTCGCCAGTTAGTCCGCTATGGATTTCGGAGGTACCGTTAAATGAAATGAGCATCCAATATCTAATTGCAGAAAGGTAACTATAATAACAACATTCATATTTCGATCCTCGCAGTTAGTCTCTGCTTGGCTTTCGGACGTGTAACCGTCAATGAAATGACAATCCATATCTAAGTGCAGAAAAAGAAACTAAAATCAAATCACAACATTCATATTTCGATCCCTCGCTAGTTAGTCTCGCTATGGATTTCGGAGGTAACCATCAATGAAATGAGTGAGTTGATATCTAAACTAACTAACAAAGCAAATGAATAAGACTGAAATCAAAACATAACTGGAATTAAAAAGCTAAAAAAAACAAAGTCAGCAAAGAGGCAAATCTCATGTCACTATTTGATGCAAAAAAACAATGTAAAGAAAAACTAATCTACAATCAACCAATTGAACACACTTACATGAATTAAATTGCATGAATGAAAAATCTAATCTATCAAACTTGAAAGCAATCAAATGACATAATGAAATCAAAGCAAAATTATAAAATGAAATCTACTCTACCTTACATTCTAATGTGCTCCATGACATCTACTTCACATCTCCTTCCATGTTGAAAACATCAAAGATTTATTCAAATTCTTCAAAATTACAAAGTACAACAAATATCTCCAAAGCTTTCAAAAGCCATCAAGGAAGAACTATAAACTCCAAGCTAAAAAACTAAAAGCCAAGCCAAGCTAACAAATGAAGGAGAGAGATCTCCTATTTATGCAAAAAGATGAGAGCCATCTCATTAATGAGAGTCCATGAATCTCTCCCTCTACCTCTAGAGTCCTAATCAAAATAGGAACTGATAAGACACATGTCTTCTTAGAGTTACAATACAATTAATGGATGTGACACATATCCTCATGATCTCATGATTCTTTCCACTCAAATTCGAATTTGACCTTAGAGTGCCACATAAGGGTCTTCTAGAAGCCTCCTTTCAACCTACACATGTCAACAATCTCAACCCATTTGTTAGGTATAAGCATATGCACATTCTAATTTTTAACCACAAATTCACTTAAAAGGCTTAGAATTAATAAAGTTTGGAAAAACATAAATATGACCCAATGATAATGAAAGTGGGATGAATGTGGTGACATAGTAGCGAAATGGAGGTGATATAGTGGACATAATAGTGAAAGTGTAATGGAAATGAATGACATTTTCAAGACTCAACACCCCCCTTAGACCTATTGTCAATACTATTGGGGCACCCACATATGAATTAGAAAAATATGTTTCTAGCACCTTAGCCCCTCTGGTTGGTAAGACGAATTCATCTATTAAAGACTCCAACCATTATGTAGACCATATAAAGAAAGAAAAATTGGATCCTGGGGATAATATTGTATGTTTCGATGTTGTCCATCTCTTCATAAAGATACTTTTAGATGAATTTGTCCAAGTGGTAAAATAGGTCACAGACCCCCAGACTGCGAAACTTGCAGAAATATGTCTACATTCTACTTTCTTCACCTTCCAAGGTGAATTTTTGGAGCAGACACCTGGAGTAGCTATGGGGTCCCAATATCCCCATAGTAAACAACCTCTTTATGGAGAATTTTGAAAAGAAAGCTCTTGATACCTTCCCATATAAACCTAAATACTAGATTAGGTTCCTTGATGACACTAGTGTTAATTGGTCGCATGGAGACAAGGAGTTAAATAACTTTCTAGACCACCTTAAGAGTATATATAAAGACATCAAGTTCACAATGGAGGTAGAATAAAACAACAACATCCCTTTCTTTGACATTTTCCTCCTTAGGAATAAAGATGGATCTCTTGGACACAAGGTGCTCAGAAAGAAAGCACACATTGATAACTACCTTCATGCAAAATTAAACCATCACCCAACACAAAAGATGGGGGTGCTCAAAACCCTCTTCACAAGAGCTTTAAGAATATCAGACACTAATCATGTTGAAGAATAAATTGAGTATCTACGAAAGGTCTTTGCAAACTTTGGGTATAAAAATAAGGACATCCTCAAGACCATTAGAAGAGCTAGAACTAGAAATGAAGTAATACCCCCTGCAACAAGCTCCCAGAGTACTAGCAGGAAGGATTATCTACTATACATTCAATGGGTAATATATAATCTAGCTAAGGTTCTCAAAACGAAATATATCGAAATCTCTTTCAAGCCCTTTTCAAACATAAGACAGAAGATGAGATCAATTAAAGACAATCTAGATCACCTCCAACAAAATGGTCTTTATAACATCATGTATTCATGTGGGGAATGTTATATTGCAGAGACAAAAAGATACTTCAGAATAAGATTTAAAGAACATGGCGCTGACATCAAAAATGGTAAAACTTGTTCTTCAACACTTATAAAGAAATCAGCAAAGACATGTCACCATGTTTTCCTTGAAGACACTAAGATAATCGCTAAAGAGAAACATCAGTACAAACGAAATACTCATGAAGCCCTTGAAATTATAAAGCATCCTCACAATTTTAATAGATATGGGGGTTTGGAAGTAAGAAGGAGTTGGATCCCATTACTCACCCAAGACTCCATAGTTCACAACCATGACTAAACTATTTTCCCTCATCCCCTTCCCCCTTTTACCCCATTAATCCTCTCCCTCCTACCCTTTCCCTCGCATTCACCCCCCTCTCAAAACTTCCCATTGCATATCCTTTTCCTTACACTAGATGCATTATTTTTAGTGTAGATGTTGATTTCTACTCATATTTGATTGCTTGCATTAGATGCATTGGTTTCAGTGTAGCTATTGATTTCTAATCCTATTTGATTGCTTACACTAAATGGATCGATTCTAGTTTAGATGTTTATTTCTAATCATGTTTGATTGTTTGCACTAGATGCATTGATTTTAGTGTACATGTTGATTTCTGATTTGATGCAACAAGATGTATGATGTACATTAATTTCAAAGTAATTATATTAATAGCGTGCATTGATTTAACACAACTCACATGAATAATTTGAAATCAAACAACAAAATTATAATATAAATGTCAAGGAGATGAAAGTATTTATTATTTTTTAGTGTCCTTATCATGGCATGTCTTTAGCATTGAGGCTATCTCAATTGGTTGAGCACCCATCATTAAAGCACCTTAATTTTCTATTGAGAGTTCACGATTCAATTCTTTCCACACTCTCAAAAATATAGAAACTAGAAAAAAACCAATTTATATGTTTTTGTTAGTTGTATAAGAAGATACAATGCTAAAGAATGGAACTCATTATTCTCCTACTTACCTGATATTTAACATAGCCTAAAAGCCATCTAGGGTGAGAGTTTTGACTTCCTCAAACCCCATTATGATAATTTTTTGGACCATCTATAATTTTATATAAATTCCTCTTATGGATATCCCAACATGTCTTAGTAACATGGGCTAATGTGGTATGAACTCATACCATGAAGGCCAACTAAGTAGGTCAACTTGCAAGAGGTGTAACGTCTACAAATGAGCTTCATTTGAGGTGATATTTAGGAAATTAGAAATGTATTTGTGTTTACATAAAATTTTAGGTTGTGGAATTAATTTATATACGATACAAGGCTACGATACAAGGCTAAAAAACATCATTTGATGCCTCAAAATGGATCTAGAATGTTTTGAAGACTTGCCATTAAGGTGGGCCTTGCAAGCTTCTTCATATAATTTTTCCACCTATAAAGTACCAAGATAGATGAAAACTTATATGATGATCCAATCTAGACCACTCTAGTCCCCCTTACCTTATCATTAATGTGCAACTTATTAGACATGTTTAGTGCATAAGTGGGATCCCTTACCACCTCTCTCTCTATTCTTTTGGCCTTTGGTTATCAGTCATGTTAACATTTTGGGTAACTTATTTTGGCTATTTCCTTATTTTAAGTGTCCAATTTGAGGGGCAATCCCATAATTGGGTCCATAGTTACTTGGGACTCTTCTTTACAAGTATCCAAAGAATGTTTATTGTTTATGGGGTCAAATGATTCAAACTTTTCTTAGTCTCAAAGTGTTGGGTGAACCATAGAATTCCTAGAAGTACCAAAATTGTGTATGATGCACATAAAATAGATATCCTATATTTTGGGGAATTTCTCATAGTATGACCTCACATACTTGATGTTATGGTTAAATCACACAATTTTACCTTTTAATATAAATAGTTCTCTCAAATGGTTTCTTTAATTTTCATCTATTCATTGTGGTCATATCCTTACCTATTTTCCCATCTCCATTCATTTTTTTAGTTTCTCTCCTCAACTATTTAAATCTTTTATCTTTTACTAGAACCCATATTATAGTTACACTCAAATTGGTGTCAAACTTTGATATATCTTCTTATCTCTTATTCCTTGCTCTTTAATTGTAACTCGTTACCTATCTTCTCCTACACCACTTAGGGATCTCTTAGTATTAGATCGACCATAGCCTTGAAGGCTTGTTTCTTCACACTAAGGTAGACTCATAGGATTTTCCATTTCACACCTTGAATGATTCAACTCCTCCAACTCTTGGGAGGTTCCATAATATCTAGGGTGAGGGATATAACAACCCTACTTAGGGCACTTTCATTCACCATTCAACATTTTAATGTTAGATTATTTGTGTAGTAGATATATCGTTATATAGTACACTATGTTGGATATCAATTACTAGTCTAATTTATGGGGATATTGAGAGATATTTGGAGGTTCATTCGAGAGGTTGAGAACTCCCTTAGAGGCCTTTCATGACTCTCATCCTTAGATGAAGAGGCTTCAACACATACATCAAGCCTCATCAAGGTGAGTTCTTTCTTTTTTCTCTTTAATTCATCTACAATGCTTGGGTTGATTATATAATAAAAGTAATTGTGGCTAATTAAGTCTATCTTATTGGTATTCCTTTGCTAACTTGTTGTTATCGCTTGATTTTGTTGACACCTAAACAAAGATCCCTAATTACAATATTTCCATATATTAATATAATTAACTCTATTAGGAAACCAGCTCACAAAAAGATAGAAAACATAGATCAACGCCTTAGAATTCAACCTCTTCTATGGGGCATACTAATAATAATATGGGGACAATAGGGGCACAATAATAACAATAAGGGATACAATGACAATATTAATGGGGGAATCACTAGTATTATAGGGGCCTAACATGCCCCTCTCCTTCCAAAAATCAGTGTCCTCAACACTTGAATAGTTCTGGATGCTTCTGTATAAAATTTTCATCCTCCCATGTGGAATCTTCAGCGGCTAAGTTCTTCCACTTGATGAGATACTCCGAAATTGATCAATTTTGTAGCTGTCGAGTTCTCGTTTCTATGACTTCTTCCAATTCCAATATGATTTTTCCTTCCTCATCAAGTTCTGGAAATATTGTTTGAACTAGGAGCTTGTCACCTATAACCTTCTTTAAACATGAAACATAGAAAACTAGGTGCACTTGGGAAGCTACAGGAAGCTCCAATTTGTATGCCATAGTACCAATATTTTACACCTTGTATGGACCATAATACTTTGGTGGTAATTTATTATCCTTCTTAGCTTGCTGGAGGGACATTTGTTTATATGGTTGTAGCCGTAGGAATACCCAGTCACCTACATCAAAACTTCTTTCACTGCGATGTTGATTTGTCTGTTGTTTCATTCTATTCTGCGTCAACATGAGGTTATCCTTTAAGAGTTGGAGAACTTGTTGTTGATGCTCGATGTGATGCTCCACTACTTGAACCCTAGAATTTTCTCTTAAATATGATGTGATGGATGGTGGATGATATCCATAAAGTACCATAAATGGGTTCATTTTCGCTACAATATGAAGGAAGTGTTATACCACCATTCAGCCAGAGGCAACCATTTGACCCATTATGTTTGTTTATCAAATACAAAGAAACGAAGATATCCTTCCAAACATTTGTTTACTATCTCAATTTGCCCATCAAATTGAGGATGATAAGATGAGCTATGAGCTAACTGAGTATCGAGACAAGAAAATAATTTTGTCTAAAAAATTCCAGTGAAAATGGGATCTTTGTCGCCTACAATAATCTTTGGGTTTCCATGTATCTTTTGAATTGTTTCCATAAATGCAATAGAAATTGTACTGGCTTTAAATGGATGTGATGATGCACACAAGTGTGCATACTTGGTAATTTTTTCAACTACCACCATGATGACACTCTTTCCTTCGGACTTGGGTAAACCTGTGATAAAATCCATTCAAACCTCCTCCCAATGTTGGCTTCGAATGGATAAAGGTTGTAATAGACCTAAGGTCTTAATTGTTTCAACTTTATTATGTTGGCAAACCAAACATTCTGCCACAAACTTTTGAATATCCAATTTAAGGTCATCCCAAAAAAATTCCTTCTTAACCCTGTGGTAATTTTTTTAAAATCTTGAGTGCCCTTCTAAGGGAGAAGCATGCAATTCCATAAGAATATTTTGTTTGAGTTGGGAATTCTTACATAGGTATAAACAATCTTTGTACCATAACGAATCATTTTTCCAGTTAAATGTATCATATGTACTGGGACCTTGTTGTATCTTTCGAATGAGTGCCCACACTTCTTCGTCATTCTTCCATTCCTCCCTTGCTTCATTTATCCAATTTGGTTGGATAATAGAAATGGTGCACAACAATGCTTCCATATCCTCATCCTTTCTTGAGAGTGTATCTGCCACAACATTTTTCTTCCCTTTTTTGTAGTTGATTTCAAAGTCATAACCCGACATCTTTGTGACCCATTTTTGTTGCTCTTCAAAGGATAATATTTGTTCTAAAAAGTATTTAAGACTATCATGATTTGTTTTTACCTTGAAGTGTCTTCCCATTAGGTAGGGTCACCATTTCTTAAGTGCGTGTAGTATTGCCAACATTTCCTTCTCATAAATAGCTTTGTGTAAATACTTTCCCTTAATTGGACAACTTTCGAAAGCAATGGGTCTTTCATCTTGCATTAAAATAGCACCAATTCCATTTCCTAAAGCATCACATTCCACAATAAAGGTTTTTGTGAAGGTTGGTGTAGCTAAGGCTGGTGCTTGGCACATTGCCTCTTTAAGATGTTCGAAGGCCTTTGTTGCTTCTAGAGTCCATGAAAATGAATCTTTCTTTAATAATGTTGTTAGATGTGTTGCTATTCTCCCATAATTCTTAACAAACTTGCGATAATACCCTATCACCCAAGAAATCCTCGCAGATGCTTTATGGATGTGGGGATTTTCCATTCCTTAATGGCTTTAATTTTGCTAGGGTCTACCTTAACACCATCATGAGATACAATATGACCCAGATATTCCACCTCTTGTACTCCAAAGAAATATTTGGAGCTTTTTGCATATAATTGTTTCGCCTCTAATAGTTTGAGCACCCTATCAACATGTTCAACATGATCCTTCCAAGACTTGTTGTAGATTAGTATATCATCAAAAAATGCTAACACAAATTTTCTAAGGAAGGGTTTGAAAATGGGAATTCACCAAACCTTGAAATTTAGAAGATGCATTGGTAAGGCCAAAAGGCATGATCAAAAATTCACAATGACCTCATGAGTTCTAAATGTTATTTTCGGAATGTCTTCAGTCTTCATTCTGATTTGATGATATCCTGAATGAAGTTCCAACTTGGTGAAGTAAATTGATCCATGCAATTCATCCAATAACTCATCAATGACAGGAATGGGAAATTTATCTTTAATAGTGAGCTTGTTGAGCTCCCTATAATCCAGACACATGTGCCATGAACCATCCTTCTTGTGCACCAATACTACTGGAGCAGAGAAATAACTTTGACTAGGTTGAATTATACTAGCCTCTAGCATTTCTGCAACCATATGTTCAATTTCACTCTTTTGGGCATAGGGATATCTGTATGGCCTGATGTTTGGAGGAACACTTCCTGGAATCAATTAAATAGCATGATCATGATCACGAATAAGTGGGAGACCTTTGGGAGTTTCAAATACCTTGGAATGCTTGTCCAAGGAGTTTTGGATATCTAGAGAAATAGATGATTTTGATGTTGGAACCTCTAGCGTACATAATTGTGCAATTACACCTCGTTGTTCCTTATTTAGAAGCTTTGTCATACTGTTAGAGCTTATTATCTTTCTCGGTTTCCCTGCAATACCCCTTAATTCAACTTCCTTTCCTTCTGCACAAAATTTCATGAAAAGTTATTGAAAATTAAAAGCTATTGTACCCAAGGATTGTAACCATTGGACTCCTAGTACAATATCAGCACCACCCATTGGAATGGAAAGCATTGGGCTATTCAATACATATTTTCCCATGGATAGCTTGATATTATGGCACTTTCCCAAGCAATTTATGGTTCCTCCACTTGCAATCATCACTTGACACTCTGGTGCTGGATATAGGAAGAAATTCAATTCCTTTTCTATCTTACAATGAATAAAATTATGGGTACTTCCTAAATAAATCAACACTATTACCTTTTTCTTCTTGATATGCCCTTCTATCTTGATAGTTTGAGGAGTGGTAATTCCATCCAATGCATTACAAGATATGTTCGGATTCATTTCTCCATTATATAGGGTTTGTTCCTAGAGTATATCCTCTTCTTTTGACATTTCTTATTCATTTTCTTCCTAATCTTCACAATCTATGTGTAATAATTTATTCTTAGCACACTTATGGCCTTTAGTGTATTTGCTATCACAACTGTAAAAAAGCCTATTTGCTCTTTTTTCTTCCAATTGTTGTGGTGTCAACCTTGTAGGTTGTGGAAGGCTAGGGGCGACAACACTTCCATCTTTATAGTTGTGAGTGGTAGGCTTCCTAGTTGCCATAATTTTGCTTTCCATTTTTCTCGTTAACCCGAATGCCTTCTCCAACGAATCAGGTTCCCAAAGGCGAACCTCGTGTTGGATATTATCCTTTAAATTCCCTATGAACACATCAATCCTATGCTCCTCTAGAATATCGTTTACCCTTATGTTCAATTTTTGGAAGTCCTCAATGTGCTCCATCATTGAACCCTTTTGTTTCAGATTTATCAATTGGCTAAAAAAGGTGTTTCTTTTTGTATCCTCATAATGTCCTATCATTTCTTCCGTAAAAATTGCCCAAGTGACAATTTGTTTACAAGAGCAAAGCCATCGATACCATACAAACTGATTTGGTTCCAAATATAAAGCTGCAATACATACTTTTTGTGTGTTTTGCACATTATGGAGATCGAAAAATTGCTCCATTTGTAGTATCCATGTTCCGAGATCCTTGCCATCAAACTTCCTCATATCAATTTTTGGAACATGGTGGGTCTTCAATCCAACATTAGAGTCTATGAAGTCATGACTAACATTTCTTTTGTTCTCATCATGAGTTTCCTTTACTACCCTTTCACCAACAGTGACCATTTCTTGTAGCAACTTATTCAAATTTATCTTCAATTCTTCCATCTTATCGTCGATGCCATTCATCTTAGCGTCCATGCCATTCATCTTAGCTTCCACTCCATCCTTCTTAACTTGCATGCCATTCATATTAGCTTCCACGCCATCCATCTTAACTTCTATGCCATTCATATTAGCTTCCACACCATTCATCTTGGCTTCATTTACCTTTAGTGAGAGTGAAATTTGTTGTACTTGATCTTCTAATTTTGATATATCATGTTGCATTTCTTCCTCTTCTTCATGAGTCATGCTAGAGATTTCATGTTGCTTACTAGGTGTTTCCATTTTCTTTATTAGGGGCATTAATTAATGCTAATAATTCTTCACTATTCACTTTGAATTCCTTCAAACTAATTTTTCAAACCAATCTTATGCAAAATTAAAAAAAAAAACTACACACCGTTTTTTCACTTTGTAAGCGCTCGATATTGAATCTGTTGTATTTCTATCACTGTAGATTTTGAATATCTAAAATCGCGTCCTGTGGTAGCCCTTTGAGTCCTCTTTCTAACCTAGCAAGTATGATCAAGATTGGATTATCCAAGGAAGAGTTATGCCAAATCTCCCATGGTGACCTGATTATAAACTAGTATAGTAGAGTGAACTTGTACGACGTTCCGTGTGTCATTGTTTCAACCTTAGTATCTGAAAATATTATACATAAAACTACAGTCCATTCTCTTTTTGAGACTTCTTACTAAATTTCAATCTGATGCTCAAAACAAAAGTTATGACGATTTTCCCCAGGTCACTTATTTGGAATGTAATTCGGGAGTCTACAAAAACTCTCACTTCCTTAGATCATATCTCTGTAAATATAGCACTACAAGCTCTAAAATTAAGATCCAAAGTTTAGAAAGATTTCAGCTCAAATGGGTTTTTTTGCAGTTTCTGAAACATTGCAAAAAACAAGTTATAGCGAAAATTCCATGATGACCTGTTTGGAGCAACGAAACCCTAGAATCCAAAGCTCTAATACCAAATGTTAGGAAACCAGCTCACAAAAAGATATAAAAGATAGATCAACGCCTTAGAATTCAGCCTCTTCGAGGGGGAAACCTCCTTTAAATTACACAAATGAGCAATTCTTGGATGATACAAATGACTAAACCTCCCTACTATATATAGGAGTCTAAGGGGTCACAATATAATCAAGCTGGCATAACAGTAATAACGTAAGGGCACAAAAATAAAAATAGTGGGTTTCTATTTTGGTGTGAAAATGGGAACTTTGCTTAAGTTAAAGATGCATCCTCATATTCAATACACACACTATCTGATAACTCAACAATCAAATATTGACTCAGAATGGGGAGATTGCATTAAATAATGAAACAAAGAGAAAAAAGATGTCTCACACCTGTACTTGCAAAATAAGGAAATATCGACCAAATTCAATGACTCACTACTCATGTCTTAATCAAAACCATCTTTCAAACTAAATCGGAATTTATACAAAATTGTACTATAAATCACCTCGAGCTTAGACTGATAGCTTAACAATAGAGGAAACTATGTTCTTGTACTAAAGACCTCAAGGCATCCGAGTTGTTTATTTTGGATTTCCCGAAACCAATATCACTATATATAATTTAAATCATAATATTTTCATGCAAAGAATAACCCTTTGTCAATATATGATTTTACACATAAATCGTTAGGGTTTTTAACACGATCCCACACCCATCAATCATGCACCAAAAACAGTACTCGATATAAGTTGATCAAACTTAAAATTGTATACTCAGTTGTAAAATGAGTTCTTTAATGCAAAAAGAGTCTTATGCATAACAACCCAATCTCAAAGCCCTAATTTGTTATCAAATAAACATAATTGTTGCGAATATAAAAGCTAGGATTCACACCTTGGTTCAAGGAACAACTTTGGAGATAAAGCTCACTTTCAGATCTGAATCATCATGAGCAACAAACATAATTTTTGAACATCTCATTCAAGAAATAAATCTTTAAAAAGGAAACAAACTTCAGATCTGAGCTATTTTCATTTCTCAAAAAAAGGGAAATACAAGGTCTCTTGTTTTGCACACACACACAACACGAGAAATCAAAATAGCAATAGCTCACTCCAACTTTAACACATAACACACCACACAATGAAATGATTTGAGGAAGAAAAAGTTGGGTTGGTTGGGCCCTATCCAACCAGCTTAGTTTCCTTTTGGAAAAAAAATTAACTTACATGAAATAGATTAAACATCTACATAAGAACATAACACTTTCATGAACCTCGCATTAAGCTCCTTTTATTGATAAAAAGTTGCTTCTCAATATATTCATTAAACTGACAGATCCAACTCCAGAGGAGGTTGTGGCGATACAAGCCTTCAAAATATCAACACTAATACTTATTCATAGTATCACTAACCTATCTATTCCTGTAACTAGGTATGTATACATCTTGTACAAGCTCTCGGCTATGTCAAATTAGTTACAACAATATATTTGGTTACCAACAGACTTTTATCAATAGAAGCCCTTGCATCCTTCTATTTTGCTTGAACCACTTGCACGAGGCCAATAAAAAAAACCGTGCAGAAGACTAGGTGTAGAATCATGTGGTTCTTTTTTGACAAATCACATCAAATCCTTAGTCAACTTCTCAAATCCAATGTTCTCCCTCCTTTAGTGCAAGAACCAAGATTAGTGCAGGAATCTTGGGATATCTTCCTATACCACAACCCTTCAATTTAAGATTAGTGACAATTATTGCAAGAGATTCCTTATATAGTATGAAGGTAATGTTTTAATTAAAATATCAATCTGATTAACCCTTTTAATTTAAGCAACATTTTATCCATTAACCTAAAGAAACATGAAAAGGGTTAAAAATATATGCATGGAGGCTTCCTTGACTTGTAAAAAAGAGGTTAAGGAAAGGGTTTTTGGGTAAAAATTGGAACATTTATAAGGACTAACATTCCCCCAACCTCATCTTATTGTGTGTCCTCACACAAATTCTTACTAACCTCTGCCAAAAAAAAAAAAAACTTAAAGTCATGCCTCCTTATTTATGGATTTGAATGTTAATTCCCGAGCCTTTAACCTGGATATTTTTAAATTTTCTTTTGAACCTACTTGCATGGGTTTTCATGTAAGCCACTTGAATCCTCCATTTCTTAACATGCTCCTTTAACCCAGCTACCTCTGCAAACAATTCCTCATTCCTTGTTGTCATCATGGCATTTTAAGTTTAAATACATCTATTCAAAACCTCCATCTCTTGGATCTCTTGGACTTGTTGTTTCAACGTCTGGTTCTCATCTACCTTCTTCTCACTAGGTGCATTAGGGATAGATTCCTTCAATTATTTTTCCTTTTTCTCATTAGCTCCTCTGTGCTTCTCCATATTTTTACTTACAGTTGCAAGAGGGAAAGAATCCTCTTGCTCTTCTTCCTTTTGTCCCTAAATTTTCTTGGGGGGCACCTTTTGATTTTTAAAATTCTTCATCACAAAAATTAAAGGAACATCATCCTCAAATTCCTCTCCTTGTTTCTCCTTACTGATAACACCAGTACCCAATGCTTCCACCCCTTTTAAAAGAGAAATGTTTTCTTCATCAAGTTTGTGTTTCTTCTTGCACACTAAAACTTTGTCACTGGCCATTTCATCATTTCCTTTGGGGTTCTCCAGTGGGGATTCTCCCAAAGAAGCACCATCTAACTTAGAGTCCCGAATAAATTATACTATAGGTGAAACAAGGAGGCCCTGATGTCTTCTCATGATGTTTTTTCAACAACCCTCTTGTCATTCTTCGAGGTGGTTTTGACACCATAGCTTGAGGGGTCATACATTTCTTTGTGCTTTGGACTTTCCTCCTTGTTGTTGTTCATCTTCATGAAGTTCAGTACCCTTGAGGTCTTTAATCTTCTCACGCTTATCTCCCTACTTATTCTTGATATTAATCACACTCCTGATGTCTCTACTCTGATATAGTTTAAGAAATTTCTCTGAGGTACAACCCCAGTTTTTCAATTCCTCGCTGATTAAAATATTTATCAACCCATAATGACACAACTTATAGCCTACCTATTTTTATGAATAATTCAAAACACTCCTATACATCTTGGCTAGGCTCATTAATAGAAAATATGGAAAATTTATTAGTTTACCATATTCAAAGTGCATCAATAGGTAGATGTGATACAGGTAGGTCGTATAGTATCTGCTTTTGCAAGTCAGGAATTTCTGCAAAATATATAACAAATGTTTCCATTTCTCTATCATTTCATTCCTTGCCACTCCTTTCTTCCAATCAACTGGGCATCCTTTCTTTTCCAAAAATCTGCACCAGACACCTTTCGCTACCTCGCCTTTTTTTAAACCATTGTTCCCATGTGACAGGTAGCTCGGTGGCTTGAGAAATGAATTTCTCTATCAATTTGAATCTCAATGAACCTATAACCACCCTCTTCCCATTAAAACTATGCGCAAAATCCCTCATGACACTGGAGTCGTAGCCATTGAACTTGTGCAGGAAGGGAAAGCCATCCTGATTCCTGTAAAATGGGAAGGATCACCTCATATTCTATCATCGCTTCAACCTCTTTGACTGAGAACGATTCGATTCTCACTAGTGAAATGTGCCTACGATACCGAAACCTACAATCTAACAATTTTCATAATTCAAATTCCTTCACACTTGCATTCTCAGATTGGCATAAAATCACATTGAAATTCGAAGAGTACAAGAATGATTTCACTTCAAGGTTCACACAATTCATGTACCATGCATTCATTAAGATACGATCTCCTCCCATACCCCAATTCATGCACTAACACCTCATGATTAACTCAAGATAGTATTTATGGCCCACAAGGTACGGGATTCGGTTAAAATTTGACAAGGTTTCCAAATTAGGCATAAAATCAATTATTAGCATTGGTATTTGAAGGATAACTGTCATACAGGTAATAAATCTAAGACATAGATATTTAGGTGATTAGAGAGTGATATATATTCACATGATGAGAGAAAAGAATTGGTTAGTGGTGGTGTTAAAACATAAGGATAGCAGTTTATCCTCCATTCATGCATTTCGACCTTAATAATAATATTCTATGGGGTTGGATGTTGCTATAATAATAAATGGTGGCTTAGATTTTATATTATTAGTATGCTAACCATTTGTAATCCTTCAGAACCCTTAACAATAATGTCCAATTTATAGATGAAGGTCTAGGTATTCTTACTCAGGAAGAGATCATCATTCTACCATCTCTTTTGAAAAAAAAATGACTCATCTCTTAAAAATGAAATTCTCATACTCTTATTAAAATGAATTTATAAAGGAGGTTCCAGGACTGTCAAAAAAATTGACCCATGTTGTAATCAAAGAGATTCATGTACTTGTGACAAAAATTCTCGTATTGTGCATAAAAATAATTCTTGCACTGTGCAATAAAAGTTTCAGTAATATAATGAGAAATTATTCTTGCACTTGCACTTGTTAAAAGAAGGATTCATGTACCATAGTGACCAATCAGTTTTCATTTGAAAAATCTAGTTGGATCGTATAAAAATTGCAGAGTTGGGGGGCATGAATCGCCAGGATCTAGTGTTTCTATGCTTTCGTCCTGGAATAGCCAAGACTCTAAAGATGCTAAAATGTTAAAAATAAGAGGGGTAAAAGAAGTGAGACATGGATACTTAATAAGAAAGGGAAGGAAAATTATCGGGGACACTTAGAATTGTCAGGCCAGGTAGTAACTCCATGAATTCAATTCATTTTATTCCTTCAAGTTAGTCTTTATTATATACATGAGGGAGATACTGTTCACTTCATCTCCCGATGACTATTCATATTCTTTATTATTTATTTACATTAATTACATTCACCCAATCCTGATTATTAGGTGTCAACATTCCCCCCCTTAATCTGAAGGGATGTTGGTGAGTCTAAGCATCATTCTAAATCGTTCAAGCTTTTCTCTTCCAAGTGCTTTGGTGAAGATGTCTGCAATTTGCTCATTAGTGGAACAGTGATGGAGATGGATTGTTTTGGCCTCGACATGATGTCAAATCAGATGATATTTAGTATTGATGTTCTTTGTTCGATCATGGAACTTTGGGTTCTTGGCCAACTTTATTGCAAAGGTATTGTCAATCATGAGTGGAGTTGATTGTACTTGTTTTACCTGCAAATCTTCAAGAATTTTCCTGAGCCACACAATTTCTTTTGTTGCCTCAGCTGCTGCCACGTATTCTACTTCTATTGTGGAATCCGTTGGAACTGATTGTTTGCGTGATCTCCAGGAGACAGCTCCTAATCCAAGACTCATAGCATATCCTGAAGTAGATACCCCAGTTTCTTTGTCTCCATCGAGTCTAAATCAGAGTATCCAATCAAGATGAAGTCATCCACCCGTGTATACTTGATTCCAAAGTCTTGAGTTCCCTTCAAGTACCTTAGAACTCTTTTTGCAGCAGACCAATGTCCCTCACAAGGCTTTTGCATAAACCTGGAGAGGATTCCAACAGCAAACAAAATTTCTGGTCTAGTAGTAGTTAGGTAGCTGAGACTTCCTACAAGTTGTCTATACTTTGTTGCATCCTCAAATTCTTTTCCTTCAATAGATGTGAGCTTTAAGTTTTGTTCCATTGGAGTAGTAAGAGGATTGCATTCTGTTATGCCAAACCTGTTCAACAGATCTCCAATGTATTTCTTTTGAGAAAGAAATATGGACTTTGGATGTTGAGTTACTTCAATACCAAGATAGTAATGAACATAGCCCAAATCAGTGATTTCAAAACTTTTCCCCAATTCCTTCTTTATGGATGCAATGTATCTTTCATTGTTCACTATCATCAAAAGATCATCTACATATACCACAAGATATGCAACTATTTTGCCAACTTTCTTGACAAGTAAAGTTGCATCATCAAGATCATAATGTTTGAAATTGAGTTTCAGAAGATGCTCAGTTAGTTTTTCATACCAGGCTCGCAGTGCTTGTTTGAGGCCATACAAGGATTTCACAGGTTTGCATACTTTATATTCATGTCCTTTCACTGCAAATCCTTCAGGCTAGGACATAAAAACATTCTCTTTTAGATCTTCATTCAAGAAAGCAGTTTTTACATCCATTTGATGGACTTTCCAACCGTTCTGAGCTACTAGGGTGAAGAGTGTCTGGATGGTAGCCCATTTTGCTGTGGGGGTAAAATTTTCCTCATAATCGACCCCTTCCTTTTGTGGAAAAACTGTTTCCACAAGCCTAGCTTTGTGCTTTTCAAGTGAGCCATCAACTTTATACTTGTTCTTGTAGACCCACTTGCAACCAATTGGTTTGGTTCCTAATGGAGGATCAACCAGCGTCCAAGTGTCGTTCTTTATGAGGGAATCATACTCCTTTTGCATCGCTTCTTTCCATTCATCATGAGAAGCAGCTTCTTTGAAGGAAGTTGGTTCAAAATCTGTAGACAAGTTCAATTCACAATCATAAGAAACATCCATATCAACTGGTGAATCAGAGTCATCTACATCACCTCCATTTTGTCAGTTTGAATTTCTAGTTCCTGTCTTTCCAACCTCATCAGGATGAACACTTTCAAGTGTCTTTGTCAACCACTTTGGGGGACCTTTCTCAGATGGTCCAGGCTGCTCTATTGATTGAGCTGGTACTGAATCAAGATTGAGTCTCCCAATTCTATCAGTCACATCACTTAAAGCATCATCCGTTGTTGGAGTTTCATGCGGGGGAGAGTGTACTTCAAAAGAAGATTCCACACGTTGATCTAGTATAGGAATCCCCCCTTCAAGATGTGTAATTTGACGATCATATTCTTGAAATGATTTTTCATTTGTGAATCTATCCAAGCAATCAAGTTTCCGCTCAACAATATTGTCAGTTTTGGATGATTCAAGAAAAATTACATCCCTAGATACAATAGACTTTTTATTGACTTCATCATAGAGATGGTATGCTTTGGAGGTGTTTGAATACCCCAGGAACATACACTTACGACTTCTTGCACCAAGTTTGTTTCTATGTACCTTTGGTATCAAGGCATAACAGGGGGAACCAAAGACCCTAAGATTATTTACCAAAGGAACATGCCCATACCACATTTCATATGGAGTCTTGTTTCTAATAGCATTAGATGGACATCTATTCTTTATATATGCAACACATAGGACAGCATCAGGGCAAAACATTATCTTTACATTTTTGAAGAAGAGCATGGATCATACCATATTTAAGATTGTCCTATTCATTCTTTCAGCTACACCATTCTGTTGGGGATTATAAGGCACAGTTTTTTGATGTTTGATCCCATGTTGGCGAAGACAGTTTTCAAATTCATTTGATATTATTCCTTTCCATTATCAGTTTGAATAGACCCAATATGACATTGTGCATCATTTTCAATCCATTTATGAAAGTTCTTGAATGCTTGAAAAGCATCAGATTTGTTCTTCAATAAATAAACCCAACACATTCTAGTGTAGTCATCAATAAAT
>APFE030761781.1:12043-33567 GCA_000404065.3 Pinus taeda | reverse complement strand
CTCTTGAATGTGAATCATGAAAAGACTATTTGCTATGCTTTCCTAGAATGCAAGCATCACATTGCTTAAATTTCCTAGGAATTGTAGGCAAACCAGTAACACCATTTTTCTTCAACAAGAGGAGGTTTTCATAGTTCAAATGTCCAAATCTAGCATGCCATAATAAACTTGATGGAAGTGTACCTTCTTCATAATGAGAATTATATGAGAAATGTTGTGCACGAGCAGAGGTACCTTGCAGCTTGAGAAGGCTTTCTTCTTATATTCCTCTCATGACAAGTGAGTGGTCAGATGCTTTTCTCACCTCAAGCTTGCCATCAAACATGTGAATGGAGTGACCTTGCTGGCGGATGTGAACCAAGGACAGAAAGTTTCTCTTCAGTTGTGGGAGATATAGAACATGATGGAGAAGAAAGTCTGGAAGACCAGGCAATTTAAGCCTGATTGTGCCAAGCCCTGATGGCTTGATTTTTGATTGGTCTGCAAAGTATACTGCTCCATCAACATTTTCAGTAAATTCTTCAAAAAAATATTTTCTATGAGTCATGTGGAAAGTTGCTCCTAAATCAAGCAACCAATCATTTTTCCATGAAGCAAGTGAAGCATTAAATAAATCTTCATTTACTCCAATATTATGTTGTGCCACAACATAATGAGTGGATTCTGGTGCTTTACCTTTGTCTGTATCATCATTTTTACCTTTCTGTTGGTTTCTTTGCTGCTCAATTTTGTCCCAAGGCAACTTGCATGTAGAGGCATCATGTGATCCATTTCTTTTGCAGTGTATGCAATGCAAATCTGCCTTTTCTCCTAGAGAGTTTCTACCCCCCCTGCCTCTGAAATATCTTCCTCTTCCTCTTCGACCGCCTCTTCCTCTTGAAGAATCTTGAGCAGGATTCTTTTCTTTATGAGCAAGGCACACAACCTCTTCAGAAGATTCAGGGGTTGTCTTCTTTCCAAAAGCTTTCTCTCTTTCAGAAATTTTTTTCACAAGAGATTCAAAGGTAATGTCTTTAAGATTTCCATTTGCTTGCAATGACTCAAGATAATTGGAGTAAGTAGGATAAAGTTCCTTGAGAAAAGTGATAAGAGGAATATCCAATTCAACTTTAGTGGTTTTGATATCATGCATTATAGACTTTACTTCAGATGCAAGAGAAAGAGGATCATTATTTTGCAATTCAAGAGTGAAGAGTTTTATCATGGGTTGAACAGCTTCAAGTGCAGAATGTGAGTCATAGAGTTCTTTTAGCTTTTGTAAGGATTTGAAATCAGTGGAATATGATGAAATATGGTGACTCACCTCTTCACTTACAGATGCTGCAATTAATGCATAGGCTTTGTTGTTCTTATTTTCCCAAATGGCGAGCTCTTTATTTGAGGTAGGTTATTATGGATCTTTGTCTCCCTCTCCAATGCACACTCCTTTCCACAACTCATTGAAAATGAGGGTGTGTTTTATCATCTGGGACCACTCAGGATAGTTCTCCTTGCCAGTGAGAACTATTCCCACAATGGATATGATTGAATGCATACTATAACAAAAAACTTTTGCTGCAAAATTTTACTCCTAATGGGAAAAATATAATTCTTATATGATAGGATAGCAAATTCAAATGTCAATTCGCATTCAATATATGGTGAGTAACGGTGAATATATATGGCAGGTAGCGTAAATATATGGCGAGTAACAAGGTAATACACAAAACTATGTATCAAAAGTATACAGATGTAATACCACTCCCGCGGCACTCCCTTTGCTTTATTGTGTTCAATAGAAATTAACCTTGAGGCCTTGTCTTGCAAATTTTCAATCTCATATCATATTTGGGAAACCACGGGTAACCACACCAACTAACGGTCTTTAAAAAGAAACCACATTGTGATGATTGTATACATATGTAGGGAGAATTCACCATAAACAGACATAAAAAAAAGCTATACAGCGCTGGACACAAAACTATACAACAGAGGTATATATCAGCAGTGTGATACCATATAGCATTCTGATACCAAGCGTGTAGTGGTCCTTCACACATCACTCCCTCACATTTCTGCATCAGAATTAGAACTCAATATAGTCTGGTCATTGTGAAGCCATGCTATCGTTAAAATCAAAAATACGGAGTTTTTTCTCATGTGCTCTCAAAAAAAGCACATGTTTGAACAATGTGCTTGTGCACAAAATAGTGCAACTCATCTCCTGTCAACGCATCCCATATTTTGGCACTAAAATCAGTTGATCCTGATGCTGCACGTAAAGCACAATTATCAAGACAACATCACACTCAACAACGGCACTCTCAATAGCACACTCAAGCATGCATTCTTGAGGTATATGGGAAACACTTTGATTGGTCTTTGAAGGCAAAGTAATGGAAGCCAAAAAAATAACCAGAGAATTCTTATTTATTTAAGAGTAGAAGGGCTCCAAGACAGAGATGGTTTCAGAGTTTTTTTTTTTTTTTTTTTACACTCACAGCAAGACAGGGATTAGGATACTTCTATCTGCCTCCAACGATTACGACGACAATTCCTCCAATGCCTTTGGCAATGTCCAGAAGGTATTATGAAAGAAAGATATTTTAGCAGAGCAGCGCAGCGTAAAAAAGTTCAGTTAGAGAAGAGGGTGTAGAAAATCATTCTGGCAGAGAGCCCAGAGAGAAAATATGGCAGAAAAATAATACAAGGAGTTACATAAAACTTAATTTTGGGAGTTGGCTTTGATACCATGTCAGGCCAAGTAGTAACTCCACGAATTCAATTCATTTTAATCCTTTAGGTTGGTCTTTATTATATACATGAGGGAGAGACTGTTCACTTCATCTCCCAATGACTGTTCATATTCTTTATTATTTATTTACATTAATTACATTCACCCAATCCTGATGATTAGGTGTCAACAAGAATAAGATGAACTGATCCAGAGGGAGATAGGAAAGAGGGACAAGGGGATAAATATAAACTGGAACGGGGAATTTAATAGAAGAATAGGAAAGACATCTTATATATATGAAACAGAGGGAAATTTCAAAAAATGAAAAGGTAGAAACACAGAGTATTCACCTTGAATAGTTGATGCATATGTTAAATAATGTTGTGAGCTATGTAAACCAATTAACTGCATTGAGACTTTTTATGTCACCTGCATTAAATTTATCATGTTGCTTGCTCTAAACTTTAATACAGCCTTATTTTTTGTTGGTTTGTTTTTGTTTCCACCATAATTTCTTGTAGAAACTTGCTTATTATCAGAACAAGTTAGCCATGCATTCCAATTCAAGTGCAATCCCATTTTATTAAAAAGGAACCTACCTGCCAACAAGCTAGTTTTTAAACAGATTCCTACACAACTATGCTAGCAAGCTGGTTTTCACAGTCATGTGTTATTATTATTTTTTTCATTATTTTTTTTTAATTTATGATTTTTTTTTATGAAAAGAAAAAATCAAAAGGTACTCACAGTAGGTTGGTACTCTCCCCTACCTACCATCTTCAAATATGATTATTGTTGGAATTTCTGCATGAAAACTTCCTTAGTGGTGGGTTGAAGATATATCTTAAGACTATGACTATTCACCAAGAAAATAGTTCCATATCCATTAATGGTTTTTATCTCCACTGCTCCATTCTCAAAAAATTTGACCACTTTGTAAGGCCCCAACCAACGTGTATGAAGCTTCCCCTTAAAAATTTAAACTTTGAATCATAGAGGAACACCCAATTACCTGGTTGGAGTTGCTTTTTCTTAATTAACTTGTCATGCAATTTGTTGCATTATTGATACATTAGGGTAGTCTATTGAACAACATCCCTTCTCATCTCATCAAGTTCACTCAATTACAAAAGGTGTTGTTGTTGTGCTTTCGAGAGATCCAATCCCAACTGGATTGAAGTTCTAAAGGTCTTAATCTGGAATTCGATTGGCAACAATACTTGTTTCCCATACACCAACTCATAAGGTGTATGACCTTTTTTTTTCTTCTAAGTAGTTCTGTAAGCTCAAAATGGCTCTGATAATATATTTTCCCAATCCTTTTTACGAATATCTATTTTTTTTTGTAACGATGGACTTGATCACCTTGTTTTTAGATTCTACTTGGCCATTTTCCTACAAGTAGTACGGTATAGACTTCATGTGCTGAACCCTATTTTGATCTACAATTTCTTTTACCGGATTAGAAACAAACTTGGGTCGATTGCTAGTAACAATTTTGTGTGGAATTCCAAATTGAGGAAAAAAATCATTAAATAAGAAATCAACAAGAACTATTTCAGTAGCATAAGGAACAAATCTAGCTTCTACCCATTTTGTTACAAAATTTGTACAAACTAAGATATGTCTTTTATTTAAAGATGTTGGGGCTATAGGTCCCACAAAGTCAATGGCCCATTTTTCGAAGGGTTCTAACATGACTTAACGGAATAAAAGCATCTCATTAGCTTGACCAGGTTGGCCCAATCGCTGAAAACTATCATAGTTCTTAACATATTGTTTGGTATCCTTGAACAAGGAAGGCAAAAAGTAGTCAGCGCGAAGAATTTTATGCGTTGTTCTTTATTCAACAAAATGGCCCCCACAAGGCTCATCATGGGAAACTCTAAATATATCAAACACTTCCTCTTCTCTTAAACATATATGGATAATAAGATTAGATTCAGTGTAGATGAGGTCTCCTTGTATCTAGGAGTATGAAGCACATTTTTTAATGATCCTTTGCCTTTCTCGAGTGGAGAGGTGTGGTGGTGTTTTTCCCGTGACAAGGTAATTAGATATATCGGCAAATACTTCATAACCTGTAATATAGTGTCTAAATTATTAATAACAAAAACCACAACTAGAAACTCTTTCTCTTTTACTATATAGTTAGTTTCAACAGATGACAAGTTTTTACTAATGAAGAAAATAACATAGGATTGCTTATTTTCTTCCTATCCCAATGTTGCATCAATGGCAGTATCTGAGGCATCTGAGGAGATATGGAATGGAAGAGACCAATTACGTCCCCTCACAACTGGTGCCTCTACTAATTTCTCCTTTAGATTCTCAAAATCTTGTTGGCAAGCCCCAGTCCAATATAAATCACTATCCTTATCTAATAATTGAAAAACAAGGGCAACTATCCTAGAAACAATCTCAATGAATCTTCAGTAGTAACCTGCATGACCCAGAAATCCTCTCACTTCCCTTTGTGTTTATGGTGCAGGAAAGTGTATAATAACATCTACTTTATCCAAATCTACTTGGATACCCTTATCAATAATAAGATGGCCAAGGACCACCCCTGCTTTTCACATCAATCTACATTTCCTATCACTCAAAGCAAGGCAAGCCTCTTTGCACCTATTTAGTACTTTATTTAAATTTTGAAAGGCTTCCTATAAATAATCACCAAATACTAAAAATTTATCCATATAAACCTCTATACACTCGAGGTTAGCAAAGATAGCCAAGACTTCCCTTTGGGAAGTAGCAGGAGTATTACAAAGTCCAAAGGGAAGCACTCGGTAAGTGAATTTCCCCCAAGGATAAGTAAAGGTAGTCTTGTCTTGATCCTCAAGTGAAATCTATATTTGGTTATACCAACTAAAGCCATCTAAAAATAAGAAGTACATTTTATCTACAAGGGTATCTAGCACTTGATCAATGAATGGCAGGTGAAAGTAATCCTTGAGAGTGGCCTTATTTAGGTCTCTGTAATCAATAGAAATGCACCATCTCCCATCCTTTTTCGGGACTACTACCAGTGGAGAGTCCCACTGATTGTTGGATATAGGATAGATAAATCCATAATCTAAGAGTTTTTTAGGTTCTTCTTTAACAACATCTCTTAGTGCAAGCTTCAAGGGATAGCTCAATTGGTCGAGCCCTTTTTGCTAATTACATTGCCTATTTGGAGGTCATGAGGCCAATTCTCCTCGATGTCCTTGGTGTTAGGCCTGATATATTAGGCTTCCTTTGGTGGATTTATGTGGATTATTGCCTATGGAGGTAGAAATCACTTAGCGACCGTGAACCATGGTTTTCTAAAAAAAATAAAGCATCTCGTAGTGCAGGGTTCATTCACCTTAGGGGTTGTCAGATAGGTCGGGCACCCTCCTAAATATAAATATGATGAGTAAATGTTTCAAGAAGGATGCCTTTCATGTCCTCATAAATCCATGAAAATGCATCAAGATGATCTCACAACAAGCTCACAAGATGCTCCTATTGGGATGGGTCTAGGTTTAAACCAGTGTGTAAATATTTGCCTGGACTTACCACAACAAAAGTAGTGTCAAGCTCGTGGACACATGTGGTGGCTACTAAAATTTGTAATGATGATGATGAGGACTAGGGATCAAATTTTTCCTGGAAACTTAGACTAAAAATTTGATGAAGTGATTCAAAATGTTGCATGGGGTCTGAGTTATCCAGAAAATATCAAATCACACCCTCCTCAGTCGCCTCAGTATTCTAATGGATCATAGAAATATACTAAGTATACTTGTCACTACTATCATAATCCAACCGCAAGGTATTATGAAGCTTCTAGATAGATCTAGTAGGTGGGTACAAGTTGACCTTCTTCCTAGCATCCCCATGGGAAATATACATATCACGGGAGTGACATCCTATATAGGCATTACTGTAGCAAGCCATGGTCATCCCAAAATCAAATGGTTCCCCCCAATAGGATTCTTTTATTGTAAAAAAAAACAAACTATGAGATATTCCCATTAGTCATTCAAGACAACCACATCATCTAACACACCCTCCGGCTTGATTTTAGATCTATCAGCAAGTTCAAGCACAGTGGGGGTAGGACGAATGTGGGTCAATCGAAGTTTTTTCATGGTTTGCCTAGTCATAACACTAATATCTACTCCAAGAGCTATTAACACATTGGGAACGAGGATATCACCTATCTAAAAAGAGACAACAGGGTTTCCAGGGTTAGTATATTTCTCAACTTGAGCACATCCTGCCATCAACTAACAAACTAGATAGTGTGAGGTTCAACTCTTTCTCCCTAGATTTTTAAGATAGAGTTCCCTGACAATTTCAGTATATATAAGAATCTCTTTTATATCCTGCAGTAGAGGGACCTTTATACAAATACTCCTCAACTTGGAAGCCATGTCATACTCAAGGGTGGGGTCAACTTTCTCCATAATCACCCTCTCTGGAAAGGGAGGTTGGTTCGAAGAACAAGGTAAGGATTATGAGTGTATGGGAATAGGTTGAATAGTGGTATCGTTGTTTAACAGATTAGGAGTTTACTCCCTAGTTTTATCCTCAATGATTACCACATGTTTTTTTTTTGTTTTTTTTTTTCCAAATTTATTATCCTCCTCCATCTCAGTGGAGGTCATTAACCCCAACTGGAATAGACTAATAAATAAGGAAAGGGAGCGGTCCAATAGAATGAATCATTTGCATCACTATATTATTTGGGTTAGGTGTTGGATGTGTTGGCAACTGAGTTAGTCGAAATGGAGGTGGAAATGGAATTGGTGGTGACATAGGTTGGGTCTACTACGGTAACACAACTGGTAGTGTAGGTTGTGCCATGGGATAAGGTGCATATGATGTAGGATATGAATATGTAGGCAGGGGATAAGAATAATGAGAGTGTGATGGTCCCCTCCATCCTTGTTGCTAAGGGGGAGGAGGAGACTACCCATACTGAGAATGATACCCATGTTCCCAAGACTAAGGATAATTCATGTTTTGATAAGAATATTATGGTGCATTATAACTAGGAAAATATGGTGCAGGTTCAAAAATCATACGTGTACAAACCTGTGGCCATGAATTTTGTGCCCCCATTGCATGAAATGTCTGAGGTACCGAATGGTCTCCCTTGACTGTTTCCTTCTATCCTAGTATTGATGGGAATTCCTCGGTAGGATGCTTTCTTGCACATATTACACAGCTATTAGCACTTTTAACATCTACGAGACACTCACATAAAATATGTTTTTTTCTACATTTTGGACAATAAATGGATAATGTTTCTTGCTATTCTACTAATTTCTATTGAAATTTTAAAGAATCTATTTGTTTATGAACAGTATTCATAATTTCAGTTTTCATATTATCCATTTTATATTCCAAACCAATAATCATAGAATCTGTGGATCCAAATCTATTGTTTCTAGAATTTCTCCTAATTCCCTTACCAAATTTGGATTTGTTTCATGAGAATTTCTTTGACATGTCACAAAATTGAACAAAAGAGTTTTGAGTAATGTCCACTTGTCCTAAATAATTCAATTTTTTTCTAGAATCATCAGAAAGCCCACACAGAAACAAGGTTCTAACATTGCTCATATAAAACTTATGCTTTAACTTTTGAAGGATATATATGAATCTCTCTAAGTAATCTTCCAAGGTCTCATCGTCACCCTATACAATGGTAAAAATCTCATCTTGCATTTCTCTTGTTTTTCAATATTCCTGATATTTAGTCAAAAAACCCTCTTCATCTACTCCCAAGAAGTAATAGTGTTTCCTCCCAACACCAGGAACTAGCGTAATTTTGAGTCCTTAAGGATTGCAAGGAAAAGCTTTAGCTTTTGGGCATTCAAAGAATGGTCATAACTTCTACAAAGTATGTCTAACTATAAAAGAAAAGAGTCGAGATCTTCATACCCCTTACTGTGAAAGTGTGGAATAACAGAAGTTGGAATATTTTTCATTTGGGTCCACAATTGGAAACCCAAAAGTGGATTTTTCTTCTAGTGGTTGGTTCTCATTCATCCATTCACCATGCACCTCTTCCTTATCTTCCATATTTCCTCCCACAAAGAAACTACTTCCTGCAGACTATGAGGGCTGGTTGTTTTTCTGATTTAAATTCTTGGTCCAAACAGTCTCATTCTTCCCTTCTATTGGCTTTGAGATTCTTGCACTCTTATTTCCAAAGTCCAAGTAAAAGGTACCATCATGATTGGTCTATGAGTACTTGGAATTCTTGCCTGCAACAGAAGGCCCATCGTGAGAATTGTTTTTTAATTTATCAATATTTCCTCTGCCCTTATTTGGATTCTATCCCCTACCTCTCCTAGTCATTAAAAGAATCAAACCAAAAATAATCAACAAAACTATAAAAAAAATTAGATTGAAATCAAATGTTGCAGCTAATTGAACAATATGTTTACAACACACAATTAATGCAAAAGAAATTCCTTCAGGAAATAGAAGCACATTGCATTGAAAAACAAAGTAGACTTACTTCTACTATAGAAAAGAAAAAATCAAAACTTTATCGGAATTCCTTTCAACGCCTCCTCGACAACGACACCAAAATGTTGGTTGATGGAATCGTAAATTCAATTCACAACATTTACCTGTCAAACAAGGGCCTCGTAGACTTTGAGACATATCACAATTTATGCCAAAGGTTCTAGACAAATTTTGTAAATCCCATCTCTATCCCAGCAATTAAATTAATCAAGTTCTAACAGGCTTCAAATAAAATCCTTGTCTTCTATTCCTGCACTGCTTACAAAGTGACACCAGAACCACTCCCAGAAACTGGATCTCCACACAAAAAATAATCAGAGACTCTTTAAAAACATCTAACACCAAAGAAAAAGAACTCAGGATTTTAATGGCATATTCAATCAAATACAAACTTTGTTCTTGTACTAGGTAACCAATTGAAATACTATGTTCTTGTACTTAAAATAGACTATGTTCTTGCACTTCCAAACAAATATATTCCTACATTGTGTGACACACTTGCTATTCTAGTGTGAAAATGGAAACTTTCCTTAAGTTAAAGGTGCATTCTCATATTCAACACACACACTATCCGATAACCCAAGAATCAAATATTGACTCGGAATAGGGAGATTGCATTAAACAATGAAACAAAGAGAAAAAAGATGTCTCACATATGTGCTTGCAAAATAAGGAAATATCGAACAAATTCAATCACTCATTACTCATGTCTTAATCAAAACCCTCTTTCAAAATGAATCGAAATTTATACAAAATTATACTATAAATCACCCTGAGCCTAGACTGATAGCTTAACAATAGAGGAAACTATGTTCTTGTACTAATGACCTCAAGGCATCTGAGTTGTTTATTTTGGGTTTCATGAAATGAATATCACTGTGCATCATTTAAATCATAATATTTTCATGGAAATAATAACCCTTTGTCGATATATGATTTTACACAGAAATCATTAGGGGTTTTAACATGATCCCATAGCAATCAATCATGCACCAGAAATAGTACCCGATATAATTTGATCAAACTTAAAATTGTATATTCAGTTGTGAAACAAGTTCTTTAATGCAAAAAGAGTCTTTTTCATAAAACCCAATCTGCAAGCCCTAACTTGTTATCAAATAAAGAGAATTGTTGCAAATATAAAGTTAGGGTTCACACCTTGGTTTAAGAAACAACTTTGGAGATAAAGTTCACTTTCAGATCTGAATTATCATGAGCAACAAACATAGTTTTTGAACATCTCATTCAAGAAATAACCCTTCAAAAAGGAAGCAAACTTCAAATCTAAGCTATTTTCATTTCTCAAAAAAAGGGAAATACACAAGGTCCCTTTTTTTGCACACACACAACACAAGAAATTGAAAGAACAATAGCCCACTCCAACTTTAACACATAACACACCACACAGTGGAACGATTTGAGGGAGGATGAGTTGGATTAGTTAGGCCCTAGCCAACCAGCTCGTTTCCCTTTGGAAAAAGAAATTAACTTATATGACTTAGATTAAACATGTACAGAAGAACATAACACTTTCATAAACCTAGAATTAAGCTCCTTTTATTGATAAAAAGTATATGCTCAATACATTCTGTAAAATGATAGGTCCAACTCTAGAGGAGGTTGCGGCGATACAAGCCTTCAAAATATCAACACTAATACTTGCCCACAGTATCGCTAACCTATCTATTCTTGCAACTAGGTATGTACACATCTTGTACATGCTCTCAACCATGTAAAATTAGTTACAGTAATATATTTGGTTACCAACATACTTTTATCAATAGAAACACTAGCATCCTTCTGTTTTTCTTGAACCACTGGCAGGATGCCAATAAAAAAAATTGTGTAGAAGACCAGGGGTGGAATCATGTGGTTATTTTTTGACATATCACATCAAATCCTTTGTCAACTTCTTGAATCCAACGATCTCCCCCCTTTAGTGCAGGAATACCAGGATACCTTCCTATACCACAACCCTTCAATTTAATATCAGTGACAATTACTGCGAGAGGTTCCTTAGATAATACAAAGGTAGTTTTTAAATCAAATATCAATCTAATTAACCTTTTTAATATAAATAAGAAACATTTTATCCATTAACCCAAAGAAACTTGAAAAAGTTCAAAAATATATGCATGGAGGCTTGTTTGACTTGTAAAACAAAGGTTAAGGCAAGGGTTTTTGTATAAAAATTGGAACATTTATAAGGTCTAATAGCATGTGGCCAATAATTATGGCTAGATTGAACCTTGCATAGGCATTATAATCCTTAATCCTCTGGTGGAAGACAAAATCACATCAAACCCTTGAAAGAACCCCGTGGAACCCCCAACTAATGATTTAGCCCCTCCTTCACAACCAATTGTTCTTATAAACCCTTCCTTTCTCAATGGTATGTGGCCAATAATGATGGCCAGGCCACTACGTAGGAAGAACCTTGCATAGGAACAAGAATCTAAAGGAACATGAGGAAGGATAAGCCAGAGGAACTCCATCGAAATAGGAGGAAAACATAAAGGAATTTCAGTGAAGTAAGACGAGAAGTCATGGTAAAAACTCGTTTTTTTACCCTCTTTGTGCAAGGTAAAAACACTAATTTTTTTTACCCTCTACACGCATGGTAAAAACCCCAGTTTTTGTGCAAATATTTTAGTTTATTTCATTCCCAAACGAAGTGACATTAATGGCTTCAGACTTCTACCCCCACCTATGCCACAAGGTTCATCAAATTTTAACCTTGAGATTCAAAATTCGATGAATCTCAAGGGAAAACAATCGTTGAAGTTCACCAAAGAAATTTGTCGGTTAAATATCGAAATTCCTTTTAGAAATTCGTCAGCTAAAAAATTGAAACCTTTTTTAAGTTTTGGCTATTAAAAAACCTTTCAAACAAACCCAACTTGATTTAGCTTTGGTTTTTCCTTCAGTAGAGACATGCGTAGAGGGTCGAAGATACTGGCACAAAGGATGTATAAGATGACTCAGTTTTTGTGGAATAACGTAGTTATGCTTATGCGTAATAACATACTTATTTTTACAAAGTCTCATAGAATATGTAGATTCACCTTTGGTTTCACTTCACTCTGAGCCAACACTTAGCCAAAATTGGGCCATAACATATTCCTTAGTGTGATGAGTATTATCCTGCATCAGTCATAGTATAATACAACTATGGAACAACAATGGAAAATGGTATGATTCATGGCTCAATTTGTGACATAACTTACCAATGCTAAGCTACTCCCTTCAAACTCATGAATGCGTTCATGCAATAATCATAGTATGTAAGAGAATAAACATAACCAAAAAGTAAATGTTATAAATTGAGAGAATACAAGACAAGGGCACATGAAGAAGAAAGGGAATTTTCACTTCCCTTTAGTTGCTAATGAGCCTAGATGACAAATAGAAGGAATATCAACATGCCAATTTTTTCAAACTTTGTTTACTTCCCTCTCATTGATGTGTGAAAGATATCTTGACTTTTTTGGTGTGTGGTTTGGGAGGATGTTTGACTTGAATAAAAATTGTGATATCTTTGGTATGAATTAGTCTCAGTTCCTTAATTTTCACCTTATGTAAATAATTTTTCATGGTTTTAAAAACACACATCTCTAGTGTGAGTCTTTAACACAAAGAATTCAATCTTTGCTAAGAATTTTAAGTTTCTAGTTCATCCATATTGGCAAGTTGGATGCCTATGCCAAAGAGTATTCGATCAAATAGTAGACAATAATTCATATCAATGTGTGCCATGAATATTGGCATCAAACTTAGTCCTCTTAAACAACATAATAAATGTAATCTTTAAAATGTCATCCATTTAGTTAGTTGGCCGCTCTAGCTACAGAGCTCTTGATTTAACCTAAGTATTTCAATTTTAACATCTGAATTCATTGGAATCACCATCAACACCTCAACCAAATATAGGTGGAGTTTATGTTTGAAGATTGTGTCCAACACACACAAATTATAGAAAAATACTGTAAAATACTAAGATGCATTCATTATTCTATCGAAATATTCTCTTAAACCATAAAATCAATGCAATTTTGTCAAGGGTATGTATGATTCCCCTTCCTATTGAGATTGAACTTGAATTGGCAATAACATTTCAAATTTTTTTATTAATATTAGCCATATCACATATCAACACTACGACACTAAATAATCTAACTTACATTACGAGTTCGATTTTGTTAAACACCATTGCAATCTCAATCTAACCTCTTAGGAATTTGACAAAAGCCAAGATATACATATAAGATAATATTATATCTTGAGGATACACCTCATATAGTGGCAAGAAATAAAATTAGAAACACTCGTAAACATCCTAGAAGTATTAATGGTAGTGCTAAAGTTCTACATAAAAGGATAGAGAGGAAAATATGAAGGAGAACATCAAATTTTACTTCAGAAATTCAATATTTCTATTTATAGCTTCCAACAAAAAAATAAAATTAGAAAAAGGACCCAAAAGAATCAAATTCATGGCTTTTATTAACCCTTTATTTGCAACTTTGGAGCTTTTTTTGAAAAATATTTTTTTTCCAATATTTGCTAATGAGCCTAGTTAAAAAAATAGAAGGAAAACCAACACAACAATCTTTCCAAACTTTGTTTACTTCCCTCTCATTGATTTATGAAATATATCTTGATTTTTTGGTGTGTGGTTTGGGAGGATGTTTGACTTGAATAAACATTGTGATATTTTTGGTATGAGTTAGTTTCACTTCCTCCATTTTCACCTTATGTAAATTTCTTTTCATTGTTTTAATAGCATGCATATCCAATGTGAGGCTTTAACACAAAGAAATCAATCTATAATTTATCTCATAATAATTCAAGCACTCTTGTCATAAGTGTTTCTCAATCGTGAATGTATTGGTCAACATCTTTTTTTGGTTGTAATCTATAATGATTTTTCCAAAAAAATGTTTTCTAATGAAGAAAGTTTAGCTTTGTTTGTATGTTACAACATTTCAAAACCCATGGTCAGTGTTTTTTCATTGGGCTCAGTGATATGGAGCACAAGACAAACCGAGTAAACTTAGAAAGTTTTAGATCATGACCATATCGCCTATGAAGGGTTCAACACAATTGCTTTGATTCAACAAAGAAGGTTTCACTAATTATGGAAACCAGGATCTAGACCTCAACCAGCAGAGATGAATATCAAAACTCTGACCTAGGTTTTGCCTAAAATATGTGCATGAATACCTATTTCTGAGAAAACAATGTAACATCTCGCCCTCTGATCCTCGAGATTAGAGGGGTCGACCTTATCATTCAATTAGGGCTTTATCTTTATATACAATGTATTGAACCCTGCAAAAACTAAGTTCATGGCTATGTTATCATAATTTAGATCTCTGCAAAAAAGACATATATTAACTCCTTATTAGTATGAGTAAAACTTTATTATGGCTTGGGAATAAGTGTGTATCTATTGTAATCTCTCCTATTGGTTAATGGAAACTTCATTTTTATTTTTGTGTACTTCATTTTGATTGTTGGTGAATTTCATTTTAGCTTACTTATTTTTCGTTTTGACGAGATCGCGTAGGCTTAGTTCAGATTAGGTATCTATTTATAATATATCATATTTCTATAGTGTTAATATTTGTTATATTTTGCTTGAGTCATCAATTTGAATGCTAACAATTATGTGGTATTAGCATACATATATTGTGGCTCAATATCTTGTGGTTTAGTATTATTTAATTTTTTTGGATGTCAAAAACCTTGGTGACTTGGATCGAATGGTATAAACCCTCACTGAAAATTGTGGTTTTTACAATATTGTTATTTAAGGCTCATCATAGAATGAATGGGGCACTCTACCCATCCTCTCTATTCATGTTATATGTCATATATATTCCTTTGTTTCAAGATTCAACATTTTCCTTTTTGGGCATTTTCATACAACACTTGTATAATTGATTGGCGACATATTGGAGGTCACGAATTAACTTGGTTTTCACATTATTCATTAGCACACATTACTCCATAAGCAAATAGATGTGTATTACTTATATTCTTATAATGTGCTCCAGCCTTAACTTGAATGATTGAACTTTTATTTACCATCATATTTGATTGTTGTATGAAACTTTGAATCATTATATAGGTCTTTGGTTTAAGAGTGAATTGGATTTCTTTTATAAGTTGTTGAAGTTTCAAGGGCTTGAATGTTTGAAGCACTATTCCATTACAAGAACTCCTTGCAAATACGATAACCTTTATTTAATGGTTTCTTGCATGAACAACCAAATCGCATTGATACATGAGAACTCTTTGCATAAATGCATCAACTCACAATAAATTGTTGCACACATGGTGAAACACATTAATGCTCAGTAATTTGTTGCATACACAGTGCATTGCATAGTGGTATGTTAAATGAAAATTAAGTTACACGTACAATGCACAGTGAGTTATATCAGTCCATAGCGATTTATGTTGACATGTATAGTGTAGCAACACTTTGAATGAATATGAGTGGAAATTAGTATTTGGTTTTCTTGTTTTAGTTTTCCCTCCTTACACAGTTATTTTATTGCACCTTCCATTAGTGGAACCCACAATACACTCTAGTTCTTTCTTAACAAACAAGGTTATGATTTGATTGCATTTCTATTTGAACAAGTTTTTGTGCATAGGGATAGTTTGAGAGTGGTTTTTCTTACACTGTTAGAGAACCATGTATCCATTCAATCACGAACCATTCAATCATGATATAACAAAATCTAACTAGTTTAAAGAAATTCACAATGAGTTTGGCCAGAGAAAGGTTCTGAGTTGGAATGACAATGTTGTTAAATGTGTAGGTAGTTAGAGAACCTTTGCACAGATAGTGCCTCTAAGTGTAATAGAGTTGATCTCTCTTAACTGTGTTCACTGCCCGCATATTCACCTACAGGCACTACTTGTTACTTCTTTACTGGATCATCTCCTAGGTTTGATGCATTTATATAGGCTTTGAATAGTCGTGTAAGTTCTCAGATAATACCAGTGGAAACTTGAGTTTGAGAAACAAGTCCTCAAGGTCAAGAAAATTAAGGATGCTTCATAAATACCTAATCATCCCTAAGAAATGAGACTATGGAAATTGACTCAAACCAATCCCAATGAAAGGGGGACCATTAAGTCAAAGAGGATGAAGGGAAGTGATGAATGATGATTCTTGGATTAACTCACAAAGAATCCTACTCAAATCACTCTCTTCAAACCCTAAAAATATTTAATTGCAAATGGTGTATTAATTATAACCTTTCTTTTTTCAACTCTAGACCATGTACAGGATGAGACTACACAAGAAGAGGAACATATGGCCATACCCAAAACTAATCCTCTTTCGCTTGCCACTGAAGCAGGTAAAGAACACTCTAATGCTCTTCTTATTATTGAAATACTTGTAATAATAATAACAAAAAATATCAATTTAAAATTTCTTTCTTGTTGCAGATGATGATCCTCCCCTCTTGTGGAAGCTTCGACAACGTAGTCAGTACATGACCAAGTCATCAATGAGAGATACAGAGGCCATAAGAACCAAAGGGGAAGAAGAAACTAATGAATTCATTTTTAAATTCTTTTCAAAAATGAAGAAAAAGAAAAAGAATTAGTGTACTAGTTATATCATTAGAAACATCATGCACCATATATGAAAACATATTTTTGATTATAAAATTTATTGAGATAATTATTTTGTGTCTATCATTAATGAATTAATGAATGAATGTTGTAGTTTAATGAATGATTGCTATATTTTTATTTATGTACAAAACCACTTATGTTTCTTTATGATTTTGTTTTTCTAGTGTCTATGCATGAATCTCAATGTGTTGATTTCAACTATTTTCTAGTAGATAGATTCGGTACTAGGGAATTAAGAGTGATGTGAGAGGGGGGGGGGTTAATAAGATTTTCCACGTTCACATGGTTGGCCTTATTCAATAGACAATAAATTAGGATTTTGATTATCTTAGAGAAAACCTCCCACGATCCAACAAAACAACAACAAAGTCAATGTTGACTTCGTTGTTACTCTATCAAATCAATGGTCATTTGCTTCAATATTAGACTAATCTAATAAATTATTCTCGAAACCAAGAGGAGATCACTTAGGTATTCATTCACTCCAATATTTTTAATTAATATTTAGTCATAAAAATGTTTATTAATTTATTTTATTATTTTGATGATACTTTTTCTACCTTTAACTCAATTTATGTGAATTGTGGGTATTTTTATTCTAAATTTGTTTGTCGACATTCCAAGTTTGACATCAAATTAGTTGAGATGAAGCATTACTAATGCATTTCAAGTATGTTATAGAAATCAAATCAAAATTTAATTGTTTTGTCATCTAAGTTGTCTAGAATCACTCTACATATATCAAATATGATCTTCAAATCAACTTAATTAGTATATTTTTGTTTAATTCACTTACTACTTTTTTCCATTGAAAACCTTGTGGGTAAATGCAATAAATGTTTCCCCATATTTGTGGATGGAATTCCTAGTGTATATTTGTTTTAGCATAGGCTAGTGTACTGAACCCAAGGACATTCAAACTGGGAACCTACTGGCATGGAACTAACCAAATGCCCAACAACACTAGTAATAATTGGTCAAGCTAACCCTTGTAAATCACCAATTAGCGTTGTAGACTTGCTCTAGGTACATTGTTCTAGGCTAATTTGGACCCTATCTGCTTTTCCAAATCTCCAAATCAACCAATTCATAATAAGTGGAAATGTAGAGACAAAGTATTTCAAATCCATCTATGGAAACTACCATTCTCTCAGGGATTTATATTGTTTGTTTTGTAGTTAATACCAAATCCAATATAATGCCTTAAATTGTTGTTCATGTGGATCCACATGGATCAATGTTCATTTTCACGTGTATCCATGTAGACCAATGTCTAGTTTCCATGTATGCTAGATCCTCGACCTATCTTCCTTGTCTAATACAACCTGCTCAGGTTATGGGGTTCATTTTTTTCTTTTTGTAATATCATCTTATGAGAGTATATTTGGGAGGGTTATAAGCGAGGCAAATTTGATATATCAAGGGGGGGCTCTGATATAGGTATACACTTTCCACATACCATTTTAGACCCTGTCCCCACTTTTCATTAACCATTGTGTACATTAGAAGGGAAAAAATAACTTTAAACCATTGATCTACCTCCATGGATGATGTACCCAACAAAAAATCTTGCATTGTAATCTATCCAATAAAATGCCAAAACCCACCATTTTTTTAATAGAAAATGAACTATTTTTTGGGTATGTGTTAAATATTATTTACACGACTAGTTACACACGTTGTTATGTTGCGATGGAAGGGTGGAGGAATCAGCCCCCCTACTGGGGGGTTTATGGGGCAGCGTAGCCCCCCCTGCATGGGGTCTAGGGCAGAGCCCTTGGAAAAAAAAATATGTGGACCCAATAATTGTTGGGTGTACCCAAGGATGGTGGGTGGACCTACCCATGGTTTTGCACATGGTTTTAGGCATGATGATTTTTCCCGTGGTATTTTGTAGATTTGGTCAAGTGAACTACGATTATGTTCTAATCCAAGGTTAATGGATTGGGTTTTATGAATGCTTCAACATGTATATAATGTATTGTAACAGTGAAAGGAATATAATGAAAAATCGATTTAGTTTTCCTAGTTTTGGGTTACAAGAGAAAATCTTGTGTATGTTTTTATGTTCTCGCCATTGTATATTTTTTTTTGTTTTTAAGAATTCATTTGCGGGGAGTTTATGTACAAGGTTAAAACCTACACTCTTGTGCATAATAAATTTCTCAAATAGAACTAGTGCACACTAAAAAGATAAAATATTTTGAGCTACAACATGATCCATGCTACAACGCTGGAACTCTATGTATTTTAGATGCAGCATCATGCCTTTTTCTGCAACATTAGCATGCTATAATTCATCCAACAAGATGTACCACTGTCTTTCATCATACATTGTTGTAACTGTCCACACAACTTAATTTATCAAATCCACATGTGGGTAAGTGACTAAGGTACTTTTTTCTCACACAAGAAATGTTTTTCACTACTTGACATGATTTTTATTGTAATTTAATTAAACACCCACTTCCTTCGTCATCCATTAACCATGTGTGACCATAATTTTAGTTGGAGGGGAAGGCTATCATTCCCTACAACCTCACTTCCTTTGAAATTTGTCTTGTACCTTCACCATTATTTCATGTTAGTCGATAGAATTAATTCCATTCTTGGTCTTAACCACCTCTGCTATCTTATTTCCCTTTCATTTCTGATTTGGTAAGTCAAATTACTTCTACTTCCCTACAACTCAAAGTATAGTGTGTCTTCTATTGCAACCAATTTCATCACTGTGCTTCCCCTCACACAACCAACCATGGGAGCCTCACTCATACACCATGAACTTAAACAATTAATGTTATTAGAGCCATATGATGAAGTGTGGTGCATTTTCCAAGTTGCAATGTGATTGACATATTTCGAAAAGCTACAAGGATTTGATGAAGAAATTGCATTAGAATTTACATATAATCTATAGGATACCAAGAAAAAGGTGAGGATAATCTATAATCTATAGGATATCACAATGAATGAATACGTGACAGCTAAATTCACAAGGTTACTACATGTTGGGGAACAATGGTTTCTGTGAAAAAATACTAATGAAACAATGGTAAAGAAAGAAAGGGATCTTGATAAGATATCTCTATCTCCACCATAATTATATGTTACAAATTTTATAAAAAATAAAAAATATCACTTGTGAGAATAAATATGATTTCATCTTCTATTACCACAAACTCTTTATCCATATTTGGAACTAGAGGCTAATAAACATGCCTTTCTTCCTTTACAAGAGACTACAACACAGGGCACAAACTATAATATATGGTAAAGGACCCATGGCCTACATTTCACACCATGGACTAATTAAACTCATCGTGGTGCATGCTTTGGAATATGAGGTACATGCATGGAAAAAAAAGTCGGTACAAATACTAGAATAGAGAATGAAAAGTTAAGGAATTTATGGCCATATTCTAAAACTTAACGTAAAAAACCAAACTTACCTAGCACGGGTGCTTCCATGCAACCATGGGTGTGCCCGCCCTAATAAACCCCATGCTGTCCCTTTTTCTCATGTCACTTTATAATAAAAATTAACGTCAAAACCAAACTTATCAAACTTACTTTCTTGTGTCACTTTATAATAGTATTTGTTTCTATAATACTTGTTTTGGAAAGTATTAATAATAAAATATTAATTTAGATGTTTGAACATTGTATATTAAATTTTATCTCTACTTAAATTGTATCCTTCATCTTTTGATATAAGTGATACTTATCTTACTCAAGCATGGTTTTTAATTTAAAACGTAGTTATTATCAAATGGAAATTTGATTGAGTTTTTACTTTTTTAGAAGTAGCAATAAATCATTCGATTTTGAAAAGTGTCTTTAGAATACAACAATTTTTTTAAAATACTTTATAGATTTTAAATTTATTTATGCACATTTTTAAAATGTTAGTAATTTTCATGCCAATTTTGAATAGCGTTGATGCAATATCAACCCCTTTTTTTGGCTTATTTTTGACACTTTAAATTTTTTGATATATTAAGTACGGATATATTTTTTTTAAATGTTGGTGATCTTTATGCGGATTTTGAAAATCATTAACCTTTTTTTCCAAGGCATATTTTTGACACTTTAAATTTTATTGTGGCGTAACTATGCATAAACTTTTTTAAATGTTGATTATTTAACCTTTTTTAAGTCATCCTTTTTTGTTTTTTTGTCCTAGGAGTTTTTTCTAAGTTTTCCACTTTGTTTTTTATTTTTCTCTGTATGTTTTTTTTTAATGAGATTTTTAATTTTTTTGCAAAGTTAAAAATAAATAATAAATTTATATTTTGATATTTAAGATTTTTATATTTATATATCATAATTAATACTTCATATACATAAATAATTGTCACTAAAGAATAAAAAATTAAACATTAACAAAAAATACACATTTTGCGTGTGTGTGTTTTATATATTTGAACCTTTCCTTAAATGATAGGTTTAAATAAATATTTTATGAAAAATTGAATAGAAAAAGCTGGAAAAAAACAAATTTTATCAATTTTTTATGAATTTTATATCCAAAGTCATGACATTTGAAGTTTTTTTCCAAAAGAATTGATTCACATAAAATTTTAATTAAAAAAAAGTTATAAAGACAAAAAAACAATAAATAAATAAATAT